>JAUMHI010000041.1:5226021-5261195 GCA_032359435.1 Enteromius unitaeniatus
AGCCACTCCGGGCTCTTCTGTTCTCGCCTAGCTGTGCACAAACACACACTGGGCAGGGAATTGGAAAGTCTGGAGGCGTGGGTGGGGTCCACTGCATGACAGAAGCTGTTTGCCGGCCGGCATGCTTTTATGCTTCCTGGATGGTGACGTCACCACTCGATGACGTCCCAATTCACAATTGGCTTATTCAACACACTATTCAGAGCTGTTACACTGAAGGCATTCCCATAGCGTCTCGTCAACACAGCGTCTTGTTCCTTCAAAGAACAAGGTTATATACATAACCTAGAGACGTTATTAGGGACTGGTAGTTTTAACTTTAAATTAACTGTTTGGGGGTTTTTTTGTGGTTTTTTTTATATGTTGAATAAATGTTTTCAGTAAGCTTCAGTTCAGTAATATTAATGACCCAAATGATTCGATGAAAGGCATACAATTCAATTTCTTTTTTTTTAGAAAAACTGTATTTTTTACGTACAATAATTGTACTGTCAAGTTATAAGATGTTTAATAGTTAAGTATTAGGTCCTAACTACTATGCACTACTATGCATCATTTGGTACAGGGCACTTATTAGGGCTGGGCGATATATATCGAACAATATATTATGCGCATCTTATCAGTAAAGCCGGGTTCTTTGATTAGCGGTTAATCTCCAACAGCTGTTTTCAAAAGGAACGCCAGCTTATAAACAGAGCCGTAGATCACTGACAAGCTGCGCCATTGAATCACTTAACGCGTAGCTTCTCACTGATCTACGACTCTGTTCATAAACTGCCGCTGCATTTAAAAACAGCTGCTGGAGATTTACCGCTAATCAAAGAACCGGCTTCACTGATGAGATGCACATGAATATATTGTTCGATATATATCGCCCAGCCCTAGCACTTATTGTACATACATGTTTTTTACACTTACATGTATAAATACATGCATTTAATTACATCAGTGATTAATTTAATAACCACCTAATCTTACCCATATACCACCTCAAAAGCAGCAAAAGTGCATAGTACTAATACAAAGTTGGATAGAAATTTAATTCAATATCACTTTGCTCAGCGGTCTGAATCAGTATGATGATGCTTGTATGTTTGTGCTAGTGTGTATTATACTTTGGTGTACAACACTGTCGTGTACCCTATTGCTCTTGTTACCTCTTTTCATCAAATCTGACAGACACTTCTGTCCGCTGTGCTATTTTCTCACTCCTCTCATCCTGTCATTTTCCATCTCTCTCTCTCTCGCCCTCTCTGTCTCTCTGATCACTCTGTTGCTCTATGCTGTTGTCAAAAACAGTCAGCAGGGGGTTCTGGGAAGAAGCAGGCTCCTGCTGGCACTGTGACTCACCGGTGAAGAGAGGTCGACCAGACGAGTTGTGTGTGTATGTGGATATGTACATGTGCAGTGGAGATGATCAGTGCAAACTAGTGGGATGACCCACTGTGGCTAATACTCACAAACAATCATCATAACACTGCCTAGAAAGGGCACATGCAGGCACATATTTGTTTTTCTGCCAAAGTGGGGACTTTCCATTGACTTTTATTGTTTTTATACAAAGCTAAAGATGTTTTTGTCCAATAACCCAGTTCATGTAAACACACAGACACACACTGTTGGGTCTTTACTTAATTAGTTAAGAAATTATCAAACTCATTCAGAACCATAAATAAACAGATAAAAACACATTTGCTAAAATCCTTTGTTCATTTTTATTTCTGGATTAGAATTAAGGCCAGAAAGTTCTATCTTGTTCTCATCAGACCAGAGAAATTTATTTCTCACCATCTTGGAGTCCTTCAGGTTTTTTTTAACCAAACTCCATGTGGCCTTTTTTGTGTCTTGCACTGAGGAGAGGCTTCCGTTGGGCCACTCTGCTATAAAGCCCCGACTGGTGGAGGGCTGCAGTGATGGTTGACTTTCTACAACTTTCTCCCATCTCCTAACTGCATCTCTGGAGCTCAGCCACAATGATCTTTGGGTTATTCTTTACCTCTCTCACCAAGGCTCTTCTCCCCAGATAGCTCAGTTTGTCCGGACAGCCAACTCTAGGAAGGTTTCTGGTCATCCCAAATGCTCCATTTAAGGATTATGGAGGCCACTGTGCTCTTAGGAACCTTAAGTGCAGCAGAATCTTTTTTGTAAACTTGGCCAGATCTGTGCCTTGCCACAATTCTATCTCTGAGCTCTTCAGGCAGTTCCTTTGACCTCATGATTCCCATTTGCTCTGACATGCATTGTGAGCTGTAAGGTTCTATATAGACAGGTGTGTGGCTTTCCTAATCAAGTCCAATCAGTTTAATCAAACACAGCTGGAGTCAAATGAAGGTGTAGAACCATTTCAAGGATGATCAGAGGAAATGAACAGCACCTGAGTTGAATATATGAGTGTCACAAAATACTTAGAGCCATTTGATATTTCAAGTTTTCTTTTTTAATAAATCTGCAAAAATGTCAACAATTCTGTGTTTTTCTGTCAATATGGGGTGCTGTGGGTACATTAATGAGGAAAAAATGAACTTGAGCATGATTTTAGCAAATGGCTGCAATATAACAAAGAGTGAAAAATTTAAGGGGGTCCGAATACATTCCATACCCACTGTATACTTGAGTCTATGCACTACAGCACTTTTTTGTGCGTGTATAAATATAGCTGGTTAGGTTTGTTACTGTGGCCATAATTGACATTTTCGCTATAAATTAATTGTATTCATTCTAAGCCCCTTATTGTTTATTTGTGCTGCAAAAGCTGTACTTGTATAGCTCTTATTAAATTATGATCTACATCACTGAATAGTTTTATTTGTATCATGTTTATGAAATTAGCAGTGCACAGAAAGACAGCAGCTGATGTAACACAGAAACACTATAATATTAACTCCCAGAGACATACTAATATTTTATATGTGTCTCATTTTGGACAGTAATGTGAGCATCTATGCAGCTGCAATAGATTCTGCATCTCTCAGTTACTCTATTGCTGAAGATTTCAATTTTCCAACACTTTGGCAGAAGTAAATAAATCAGTTCTGATGCTTAGTAAACAAGGCATTGATACATAAATTCTTCAGATTAATGTAAATGTAAGTAGAACAGAAGCACCCTGCTGTATGTGTGTGTGTGTGCATACATGTCAGTCCCTCATTCTGTGCGTCACGCTGTGAGGGTTTGTGGAATGCAGCCATATTTGTCTTCACACAGCTTTCAAGGCTTGATGAACTTTAAAAAAAAAAAAAAAAGTTTAAAATTTAATACAGTGACAGTTGGATAGAAAAACATTCATATTTTATAACACATTGTCTGCAAATTGAGAAGTAAGCTGGCTCTGTTGTGTTACATAATGTAATGAGTTTGACCGTTTACCTCAGTTGGTATCGCTTCTTTATTTAAAAGAAAAACAAACAAACAAATGTAAAAATTAAATTTTCAAATTCAAACTTAGGACGAAAAGTCAAACATTTTAAACAGAAAGTTATATATTGTACTTTTTGACTCAAAATTATGTTCTGATAAGCAAATGTCAAGTTTTATCTAATAATTATGACTTACTTGGTCATACTTTTGATGTTTTATCTTGATGTTAACTCATAATTTCTATTTATCTGATATAAATGTATCAAATAGATTTATAAATTTATATAAATATTATGACAAATTTTGACATTAATCTCATAATTATGATTTAATTTCTCATAATTATTTTTTTCATAAATAATTAATTCATTCACTCATTCATTCATTCTTATGTGACAGAAAAGGGCTTCCATAAAGACATTTAGTGTTGGATAAATGCCTAAATTAATCAATAAAATAGTAAAACATAAAAAAAGAAAATCTAAATGCATTCCAAAACAAGAAAGCAGGGAAATAAAAACTGAATAAGCTGAATATAAAGCTTAGACAAAATTAGTAAAATTAAGTGGCAGTATTAACTCATATAAGAAAAACAGACCTGTAAAGTACGACTCGTGTTTTACGAGGCAGTTAATCATACGTTAGGCTTCCCCTTCATTGCTCATTACAGTTGGTTGCAAATCATCAGCTTTGTAAAGGCTTATTATTCTAATTACGGCCTTATATACCCTGTTATTGAAGACCTATATTACAGAAGACATACTGAGCTTTTATAGATGACTCTTTATTTGTGCTAGAGCGTACTCAGTATGTCAAGCAGCGGTGCTCTACATTCCAGCTGCCAAACACAGTGGTACAGTGCTACTAATCTTTCCCAGAGCAAGCCATGAAATATAATCTGGTGTGTAACACTGGACTGGACTACACTTGGAAGGGTGTGTAGGTGTGTGTGTGAGTGTGTGTACGTGCAGGGGTTTCCTCGAAGACCCTGACGACAGAGAGCATTACATCCCGACTAAATGGGATCTCTGTGTTCAGTAGAGACTGTCGAAAAAAAGGAGGTAGAGCTGGGAATGGAACAAGGCGAAAGTGTGTGCACACAAATACTCATTTACAGTGTTCTCGCAAACACTTAAACACACATATATGCGGTCGATATGGTATGAGTCAATGGCTTTGGTCATTAGCTAATTGGAATTTTACTACTTACAATATTCAGGCACAGCGGGGCATCTCCCAAAGGAGAAGAATGTTTATTTTACAAACACAAGGGGAGAGAGAAAGTAAGACGTAAAAAGAAGTGTCTGAAGTGTTTCGGCTTTAAACATGACTGAGAGGCTTGGAAAGTTTCTCTGTGCTATTAAAACAGGCCTGCATAGATAAAATGCCTGCACGCAGGTGCACTTTGTACTGTTTCCTCTTCGAGCGCCGGGGGCTCGGACCCTTAGCCCCTCGTTCTCCAGCCTTTGTGTCTCAGGACACCCCCCTCCACCAAAGGCATCCCTCTCTTTCACTCATCTTTTCTCTCGCTCTCTTCTTCTATGGCGAGTCTCATGAAAGAGAAGTGGTGTGTTGTCGGTGTGGTCGGCTCCCCCGGTGAGCAGGAGGAATGGCTGCAGTATTGATCGACTGGCTCCCCGGAGCTCCCCTTTGGGAGGGGTAAAGAGGTGGGGGGACAAAAGGCACTGCCACACGTGGCCACCCCTCAACACAAACACCATCCCCACGGTAACACATACAGAGGACCATCTTTGTTCCACGCGTCATCAAGCATTGGCTTTTATTTACCTTCATCTTCTCTCTCTCTCTCTCTGGCTCTTCTCATGGAGTTCCAAAGATTGTTTTCATTCCTTTGTTTCTTTGAATTGCTGATGCAGAAGTGCAGCACTGATAGCCTGAAGCTTCAGTGGCAAGGGGAGATGGGGGGATGACGCAGAGACGGCGAAAAAGAGAGAGAAAGACGGAGGTTTTTCGGAGAGGGAAAAGACTCTAGACCTGATGGAGACCATCTGGGTCATCTAACTTCTCTGAGTCCCTCTCAATGGGGCAGCACTTGACCAATCGTGCAATGTGGGCATGGGACCTGCGACCTGTTGGGTTAGCAGAAGCTCTCAGACAGCTCTGTGCCCGCAGGCAGGCTGAGCTTCTTACAGCCCGCCGCCAGAGCTGTTTAAACAGCCCGAATGATTTACATGCCAGCTTGGATGTGAGAAGCACTTCCATTGATTTCCATCTGCCTGCACCCCAACGTGGAGATCACGGCAGCAGGCGTGATGTCATGCAGATGAAGCTTAGATAAACAGCAGCTGAAGGTCATGCTCTCACTTCTCTCGGGGAACCTGTGAGTGTCCGCCTGGGTGAGCTTTTAACTCTGCAGGGAAGCAGTGGAAGCATGCAGGGAGTTGGCTGACATGGCTTGGTGTCAAAACTCACCGTAGTGTATGTAGGGTCAGATGATGAATTTGAGTTCATTGAAGGGCCTTCACATGACTTCCAAAATCGAGTCTAATAAAAATCTAAATATTTTACATATTCCGCTCCGTGTGCAATGTATATTTTTTTAATTTGGATACAATTTAAATTTAAAATTGAGACCATCACTCATTGATTGTGGATAAAAAAAATACCATCACACTCTCATTGAAATTTGACATTTTGGTGAATAGTTCAAAAGAATTAAGAAAGAGATTTTTTATTTTATTTTACTACAAAAATCATTAATTTCCATACAATTCCCACTTCATAGCATAGTTACGTCTTTCTTGTGAGATTGTTCAAAAAAAAAAAAAACTATTTTTAAATCATTAACAATAGCATTGGTTAAATTATATTATTAATAAAAAGAAAACTATTGGTCCCTAAAGTAGCTTTAATACAACTTTTGGTTTGAAATGTAATATCCTTTTTTCACAAAACTGTAGTTAAAAATGTATTTTTACTACATTTTTTGTAGCTTAGTAAACTGCACTTTTCAAGTCATATGAAGGTGAAGGCAAAGAGTTCTCTTAAAAGATAAGCAACGCTTATTTAGATAAGATAAAGATAAGAGATAAAAGATAAAATCATTAACAACAAATAAATATAATGGATATTATCACACAGTAAGCTTATCTTAAAAGTGTCTTTTAAAAAAAAAGTTGTTTGGCAAACAGAGTTGCTACTTTTATAGAGTTTTACAAATCAATGTTAGAATGCTGCCATAGAAGGTGACTGCTTATGTAGGTTGGTGGCAAGGAAGTAGCTCTCTCTGGTTTAGAACAGTGCTGATGACTTTAAAAGTTTTTAGCAAAAGATACTGTACATTTAGATGAAATCATATCATGACATCAGAACTGGCTTGCCTGCTTTGGCCTAAAGCAGAGTTCAGGCTGTGTTCCTGTCCAAAAATGGGCCTCACTTCTCAAATTCTTATCAGTGACTGAGCACAGGTTGATGTGAATGGTTTCAATTTGGGGTGGATCCTACAAAAAAAAAGAGCATTTTGTAACCCAATTCATTTTGCTGGCTCACAGTACATTGTCTCTAGTACATTGAGCATGTCTGTATTACCAAAACTAAAGTAAATGGCACATCTCACAGTGCTCTTCCAGCAAGCCAAGGGGGTCAATCCCCTCTGCATACGCAAGAGCAAAAGAAACCAGGGCAAATGAATTAATGAAAGTACTCACCCTGTTTTTTCTTGCCTTCTCTCTCTGCTCCCAGCAGCATAGGGAAGCTGGGAAAATTTAAAAAGACTGGGATGAAATGTTTGTGTTGAGGGGGGCAAGATGTTGAGGGAGCAGGTTGAGGAGGTGAGGGCAAAGGACTAAGAGAGTGGAGAAAATTGAAAGACTGCTGGAGATGCAAGGATGCAAATAGCCACAAAACCTGAGAGAGTATGGGGGGGGTGGCGTGTTTGCGAGCTAGAGGGTAAGACAGTAAAGGCTGTGAGGATGTTGAAGGGGGGAGGTTATTAATTTTCAGTGTGCAGTAGAATCCAGCTGGTAGCTGCGACTTGCTTTCTGGTGTAATGAAAATGGCCAGAGTGGAAGATAAATGGCTCGTAAAGAGGGACCATTTAAATGCAGTGGGGCCCAATCTGGATGGTGACTAATCTCAGTAACCCCCCTCTTTTTTTTTTTCCTCCAACTCGTTTATGCATTGCCCCACCAATGGACTCTCTCTTCTATCTATCTCTCCTTTCTTTTCTTCCTATCCCCATTCCCTCCTTTCTTCTCTTCCGCCATGGCTACTGCTGCTGCTGACGTCCCCATGAATTGTGGTAAGGTCAGAGTTCAAGGCTTGCAGAGAATTAACTTGATTTATGCGGGCGCAGGGCCGGTAGCAGAGCGAGCGTGCCGTCCGCCGCCGGGCCCTGCCGGGGCTGTGCGCCTGTTTTACGGCTCCCTAGCGGCAGGGCTGCAGCAGCTCTGTGCATGGCTGGAGAAATGGGCTGCCGCTGCACCTGCCGTTTTTCATCCTTTGCGGGTCGAAGGTGTATGATATATCTCTAAAGCGCCTAATAAGTTTCTGAAAAACGTGTTTTTAAAACAAATTGATTTTGATGCTTTATGAGGCCCAAGACCTGCTGCAGTTCTGTGAGAGTGACCGAGAGCATCCATGCATGTGAAGGGGAGAGAGAGAGAGAGAGAGAGAGAGAGAAAGAGGGATTTTCTTCATAGCGTATTGGTTCGACTGACAGCAAAGAACACTATAGAGTACCTGCGGAATGACAGCCATTCACAAGCTGAGATATTTCAAACCACTTTAGTTTGACTTTTTCATGTACAGTATGCTTCCATACATACAAATAATAGCACATCCCATAGTGGCACCATGCTGGTTTGAGGGGCAATTGCCTTACACAACAGGGTGCTCCATTCAGAAATGATTTGGGAATGCTTTTGAAATTAAAGCACAGTTCCTGAATTTGAATTGAAAAAATAAAACTGATGCAAACCTGCAAGTTGAACTCGAATGTTAGGAAGCAGAATGAAAATCAATTAAAATTTATATTACTGCAGTTTTATACTTAAATTAGCGATTTAGAGGTAGATAATATTGCAATGCAGAGCAATGAAACTTTATTTCATAGAATGCATTACATACAGCTTTTTTATGTCAGTTCAACTTCAATTTAAAATGAGTGTTTTGTAACTATTAATCGTGATTAATCACATCCAAAATAAAACTTTTTTGTGTATATATATATATGTGTGTACTATGTATATTTATCAAGTGTATAAAGACACACACATACATATATATTTAATATGTACATATATTTACATGTATGTATTTATAGTAAAATAATTTCTTAAAATATATTTAAAATATAAACGTGGCTTATTATTTTCTTAAATATATTCAAGCGTACAGTATATACATACAGTATACAAAATAAATATACACAATACACACATATATTATGTACACAAAACCATTTATTTTGTATGCGGTTAATCACAATTAATCATTGCTCAGCACTATTTAAAATAAATAGAAATATATTTTTAATGAATAATACTTTATTCCTGTGATTCCAAAATATAATTCCAGCAGCCATTACTCCAGTTTTAGTGTCATGTGATTCTTTATCCATTCGAAATATGCTGATTTGCTGCTCAAGAAATATTTTATATTCTCACCAATATTCAAAACAGTTGTGCTGATTAATATGGTCATGAAACTTATTATTTTTCCAGAAATTGACAGTTGAAAAGAACAGCATTTATTAAACAGGAATAGAAATAATTTCATAAATGCATTTTACTGTGACTTTTGAACAATTTAATGCATCCTAGCTAAATAAAAGTCTAAATTCTATCAACTATTGAGTAACTTTTGCACAGCAGTGTACCTGTATGGAGTTCTTTAAAGCCTTTCCGAATTAAATTCAGATTCTTGTGAGGCATAGCCAATTCAATTCAGATTTATGAACTGAGATCCAATTGTTCAAATTTGGATTTTGCTCTACCTAATATTCCCAGAAATGTTTGTTACTCACTGAGTCAGTACAGATTGTGTATATTTATTGTGGAGGATGGGGGTTGGGGGTTATGTAGTCCTATGCAAGCAGGTGTCAGCTGTCACTCAAAGTCTTTCCAGGGGGCTGGAACCCACAGGAGCAGATCATGATGATGAGCTCAGATGAAATCACTCTGTCTCTGAACAGAGAAGGAGGCCAAAACCCATCTCAACAACCACTTTATAATGCTACGATACGTTTCGAGTCTCGACTCCCACTGTGTTCCTCCATTACATTTCCCCTCGTGGCCATATATGACTGTGTTTATGTCACATGTAAAGATGAGAGTTCTCATGTCAGATTTATCATTCATAGAGCTCTCGGCGAGAGGCCCATTGCCGTTTATGAGTCCTGCAGCAACGTGCTGTCAGGGACGTCCAGGCACAGATGTGTGTTCTGGCCAATGTGGTGACAGCATGACATGAAAATGGATTTGTTCTGAGCTGTAGAAGTGCAGACGAGGGGGGTCAGTCAGCCAGCTTTTGGCGTAAACGCTCCCAGAATGGGGTGCCTTCCCAGCATGCCCCATGCGCTTCTCATGTCTGTTCCACCCCTGCCTCCCCGGCCCACACAGCCAACCAGACGGCGGAGGGGTCAGAGGTCGTGTTGTGCTGCGCGCTTCTTATTTTTTCTCGCTCACTAGTTTTGACAGGAATCTGTTTACCTCTCCCTACGGCTGCACTTCCTGTCTGACACCAATGGGAGGAGAATAGCTGAAGAAAAAGGGGAAAATAAAGACGAAGACAGGTTGGGGAGGGAAAGAAAGAGAGCTCCCTGCTTCTATTTAGAAGTGTGTTCGAACCTAAGACATCTGAGAACCTTATGAAGTGCGCTGTCTCTGTGCGAGAGCAATAACAGGCAGAGTGAATCATGCTGACTCAGCTACTGCGTTTGGATTTTCATTTCTTCTTCCTACTCGGCAAACACGTCAGCGCCTCCCCTCTTCTGGCCGATACCAGCCCGCCTGCCTGAGCGAGCACAAGCCCCTGCCGAAATGAAGTTGCCTCTCCGCAAACCTAATTTTCCCTCCAGAAATTTATGAAAAGCATTACATTTTCCTCGCTGCATAAAATCCATGGGATGGGGTCTCTAAAGGAATCAGAGCCGGAAAACAAAAGACAAATTGGATTTGCGTACGTGGACTCTGACCTGGGGACAGGAGGGAGGGGAAAAAAGCCCTTCCATGCCTTCTAGTCCTCTTGCTTCCTATTGCCAGTGTTCTTTGGGGAGTGTTTGATACAATTGTACAAAGCTTGGTGGTCTCTCTCTTTCTCTCTCTCCTCCTTCTGTCTCCATGATATACAGGACACAAAGGCAACGGATGACCATAAGTGGTCCACTGGCGAAGTCCAGAGCGGTGCAGCCCGAGACTTCAGTCCAATTACACAGTCCCGAAACAGGCTATTCATATCCAGGCTAAAACTGTGCGATAAGGCTTTGTGTGATACAGTAGTTGGAGGCCAGTGATTGAATTACGGGGCATCCCCTGTGACTAAGCGGCTGTAATTAAACTGTAATTTAAGATTACATTATTAAACGGAGGCTTTATTACCAAGCATCCCCTGTAACCTCACCTCTACTGCTATATCCTTATCAAAACCAAAATGATTAAGAAAGTGAAAGCGTTCTCATTGTCCGGCTGTAACAGTCTGCTGGAATATGATCCGGACTAATGAGACATAATCTAATTGAGCTTTTATCTATTGTAACAGGCCGACGGAGGTGGTTATCGATGCCGATCATTCCCAGTGGCAGGTGGAATTCCATTGGACTCAAACTGAAATTCCACAATACACTACATAATGATGCCGTTCAGCTAGATTTTGAACTTTTAAGCTCTACTATGTTTGTTAAAGGGATAGTTCACTTTAAAATATTAATTCTGAGTAACACTTCAAATTAGAATGTAATTGCTATTAACTAAAAGTTTTTCGCTCTATAAACTAACAATTTCCTGCTTATTAATAGTAAGATAGCTGTTGTAGTAATTATGTTTAGGTATGTAAAGTTAAAGGATCCAGAATATGGTCATGCATTAATGGGATAGTTTACATGAAGATACAATATTCTGTGATTAATTACTCACTCTCATGCCATTGCTAACCCTTAAGACCTCATGTATCTACAGAACATATTTTTTTATGAAATCCGAGGACTTTTGACCCTGCATAGACAGCAACACAACTGACTGTTTCCATGCTCAGAAAGGTAGTAAGGATGTCATTAAAATAGTCCATGTGACATTAGTGATCAGTGGTTCAACCTTAGTTTTCATTAATAAAGTCATAAATAATGACTTTATTTAACAATTTCTTCTCTTCCATGGAGTGCAGCATTAAGCCCAAAGTATATTACAGTTCTTATGCATACAAAGTGCTTGACATATATTGCAATCAATACAGTAAGCAGATCAACCATAATAGATGGTTGTGTTGAGAAGAAGCCTGGGAAGCACTTGTGTGAGGAGGTACCCAAAATGATTACGCAGGTTACAGATTACACAGGTATGGTCCATCATAAAAATACTGCAGACGCTGGACAAAGATGTAAATATAGTGTACATGTGTCAACTGCCTGTACATAGCACTCTATCAAAATTGAGTATACATTGGAAGGATTTGTGTTCTGCTGTATAAGCATTAACGGCAAAATGAAAATATACTATGAGCTTTACACTTCAAAAACAAAAGCAACATAAAATGCTTCAATGCGTAAAAGACCTTTCAAATATGCTCCATTACATTATAGCTTTGTGTGATGAACTAACCAAAATTGAAGTTATTCTGTATAGAGGATGCTGTATAGTGGCGAGTTGATTTGTGAACAAATAATTTAAACCATTGAATAATAAATGTAATTTATTCCTGTGTTGGAATGATGCATTTGTAATTTCGCATGACCCTGATTTGGTGCTCAATCAATATTTAAATTATAGAATTACCAATGCTGAAACAATTTTGAAGAAACCATGGTGGATACAACGTTTACTATGATCTCAGCACAAAGCTTTTGTAAGGTTCCACAATATCTGACATATAGAGTATAAATTGTGTGTACATTTTATGACATGTTTTGACATTTTAGACTTTGACAGCGGCAGTACTCATTCACTGTAATCCCGTTGAAAATAATAGCCAGGGTATTCTTCAGCAATTCACAAAAAAGTTCCACAGACTTTGAGCTTGGAACTGTATGAATGTGTGTAAATAAGGATTTTGGGGGGGAAACTATTCCTGTAGACATGTTGCAGCCACAATCTCAGAAGTAATATAGTGTATGTCTGTGTAAACTGTTTGTTCAGTGACTCTTTGGCATCGTGGGTAGTTGGTGCTAGCTCATAAATGGCTCTGTTGAACCTATTTAAGCATCTCCAGTGAAACAAGGAGGAAGACTCAGTGCACTGTTATGCAATTAGCAATTACACGTCCACACGTTATTGTTTTTTCGCCATATGGTTTTATTTATAAATGCCAGCCTCTCCTCCCACAGTCCCCTGCTGGGAGATAGGGAGAGAGGCAGAGAGGCAGTGGCACATGGCCAGGGGAGGATGTATGCGGTATCGCTATATCTCTTAGTTTGTCTGTCTCGATCTCTTTTCCTTTCCACCTTTCCTCTCTCCATTCTCCATCTCCACTGTTTCTCTCTTTTTCTCCCAGATAAAACTTTGATAAATTGGCAAAACATTTATGCTTGCAGCATGGCTCAGAGGAAGCAGTAAGAAAAAAAAATCAATATTGCTCCACTGAGCATGTGTAATACCTCAAATGAAAGAATTCCTGAGTTCTCTTTCATAGATGGAGCACAGTCACTGCCCCGGGCCTGGGTTATCATCAGCTGCAGGACTGTGCCCAGCTGTCTCTGCGCTCTACAGTTGTGGGTCAGTGTTTGGCGAGAGCTCATTGGTATTGAGAGTGCAGCCTCTTTCAGGGCAGATAGGCTAAAGATCACATCCGTGACCTCTGACATTTGCCTCTCAAATCATCCTTCTGACCTAAACCTCTGAAACAAGAAAGGCGGAAGGAGGTGCGTGCTGGAAAAAGATCTGGAGAGGACGAGAGTCGGTCACCCGTGTTATGTCAATAGCGCTCTGGTGGCGGAGTTGTGTAAATTGATCTTTTACAGTTTGTGGAGGTGACGGTGCCTGTAGGAAGGCAGATAAATCAGGCAACCTGGGGCTTAGAACATTGATTGGTAGGACCTGTGACAGAGTAAAGGAGAAAGACAGAGTCGGAGAAAAAAAAGAGGCTTCCAGCTCAGGCCCTGTGGGACGGGTGGGTTTGAACGGGAGCTTACATGCTATACGTCAGCGGGGGAAAGATGAACTCATAGGCCTGCTCAAGCATTAAACAGGATCCAGTCCTGGTTTATTTTTGATTATGTTAATTTATTGTGTGTGTTCTGAATAGGCAAGGATGTTTTTTTTTCTAAAGTGTAATTGTACTGGTTTGGTGTTAAAAGAAGCAAGGAATATGAATTCAAAAAGAACCTTGTTTACCTTAAAAGTACTTCTGTATTATTTTTGATGAGCAATTTTTTAATTTAAGTAACACTCCACTATTTTTTTTGAATATAGAGACATTTTTCAACTCCAGTTAAACAGTTGAGTTTTACCATTTTTTTATGCATAGCATAGATCATTGAATCTTATTAGACTATTAGCATCTCGTAAAGTAAAAAAAAGGGGGGGTTTGATATTTTTCCTATTTAAAACTCTTCTGTAGTTGCATTGTGTATTATGACCAACAGAAAGTTAAGCGACTTTCTAGGTTAAAATGTATACTGAAATGAACTATACTCTCATTCCGGTTGGTGTAATAATCAAGAGCTTTGCTGCTGTAGCATGGGTGCAGCAGACGCAATGTTATTTTGCAGTGCCTAAAAATAGTCCCCAGAATTTTCTTGTGTAATATCATTGTGTAGGTCTTAGGTTTAACTACAGAGAAGTCAAGTTTTAAATAGGGAAATTATCTAAATTATTTCATTTCTAATGATTATTATGGTAATGGTCTAATCAGCTTCAGTGATCTATGCTAAGCTGCACCTACAGACCCATAGATCAGCTGAATGAAGTTAAAATCTGTCAAATTTAACTGAACTCTCAAGTTAGAAAATTAGACAATTTTCAAAAATAGTGGAGTGTTCCTTTGAAAGGTTAGTTCACCCAAAAATTACAATTCTGTCATTAATTACTCACCCTCATGTCCTTCCAAACCCTTAAGACCTTCGTTCAACTTCGGAACACAAATGAAGATTTTTTTGATGATATCAGAGATTTGACCCTCCATAGACAGAAGTCGCATGACTGGAAATGATCCAGGTCCAGAAACGTAGTAAAAGAGTCCATGTGACACCAGTGGCTCAACTTCACTTTTGCGATGCTAGGAGAATACTTTTTTTGCACAAAGAAAACAAAAATTTACTCTATCCATTCTTCTTCTGTGACTTACGTCTTCTGCCATTTTAGAGCGTATGCGTGTGCTTTCACCCGGATGTAAACAAGGCTGATTACATCAAATACGATAAAGCTTGCATATACGGTACGTTGTGATACTCTCTAAAATGGCGGAGTACGTAAGTCACGGAATGCTGTTTATGGAAGATCAGATATCTCTCTGATATCATCAAAAAATATCGTAATTTGTTTTTCGAAGATGAACAAAGGTCTTATGGGTTTGGAACGACATGAAGGTAAGTAATTAATGACAGAATTTTCCTTTTTGGGTGAACTAACCCTTTAGGCCTGCAAATTATCCACATGATTGAAACTCTGAAAGCTAAAAAACTGTCTACTACATGCTTTATTAAGTCTTTATTAAAAGGCAAATTAATGGCCTTTTAGTATTTATCAAGGGGAAAAAATGGCTTTACTGGTTTTACAATATAGAGTAAATGTAAGAACAGTTTGTTAGTAATATTGTGTGAACTCTTACAAGTGTGAAATTGTATATTTTTTCTCAGTTTGGCCTCTAGAGAAAATTTAATTGTTTTTCTCCTTGTGTATGAGCTCCATATTTTTATATATCATACTCCATGAGCCATATATGCTTATTTTTTTTAATGATTATTCTGAGTATCATTTATGTCATGCTTTACAGGAAAAATACATGTTCCTGGTCTTATTGTGCACAATTCTTCAGTCCACATCATTTCATAGAAGAAAGACATTTTTTAATCTTACAAACATCATACTACATTACGTAATATTGTGCGTTAAAGATACAAATATTTCGCTTTGCATTTGCCGCCATCTCTGTTTGAAACCTGCAATTCTAGTTATTGCATCAGCACAGCTTCTCGGCGCAGATGAAGAGTATGTGTGACTGTAAGTTACCGCAGTGCTGTCAATATTCACTGTACTTCGGAATCACACATTCTGTGTTTTGAAATATATAGCCCAAAAATAATCTTTAGCTAAAAATGTCCGCTGAAATAAGTAACACGTCTGTAACTTTTGTCCTGACCAACACACACACAAGGAAAATGTGAAATCATTACTGATGAAATCAGTGGTCTCTCAAACAAACCATCAATAAGTATTTTCTTTTTGACTTCCTGACTCCATGAAGTGCCACCCAAAATATTTTTCTCACTTAAACTGTTTCCTTCACATTGCGTCACATTCCAGAAGTCAAATGGGTTGTGAATGCAGAATGCAGAATGTTGACTTTAATGTAGCGTATGTGTGCAAGGCCAGTGTGAGTACAATGAAGTCACAAGACTCAAAAACACACAAAATTAGTCTGTAAATTCTCAGTCAACCTCTACACATCCGAGCTCCAGGCATCAACACCTTAAAAATATATATGATATTTTTAGCATTAAATGATAATGGTTTAAGACTCGCTTTCTCTCTTGCCTCCACTCTTCTGTGTTTGTGTGTGTTGAAGAGTGTGTGTGGGTGTATCTTATATATTCAGTTTTACAGTTATCCGCCAGTGCAGAAAGAGCGTGCCTGTGTGTGATAACAGTGTGGTTGTCTAAGGCTTTGTTTGCGTCTGTTTGTTTGCCTGTCCGCGCAAGTTTCATTTCAGCTGAAAAACTAACTCATTTACGAGGTTGTGGTAACACCACAGCAAAATGCCTAATTGTTACTCAAATTTTCTTTACAACAATTTGTAAGGGTTGTACATCCTCTACACTGTGACACACACACACTACATCTCTGGCTCTCTCAAGGCCTGGCTCTGTAAACATTACCTCATAGCTCCCCGGCGCTCCTGTGGGAACCAAGCCCTCTTCTAATAGAGAAATAAAGGGACATCCACCCCAGCCCTGCCCTCAGCCAACCACCATACAATCCACAACAAAGGGGTCGGGGGGTCCTAATTCCCTGGCAACGATATAAATTGTGCCACTTCTGGGAGCCGTGAAGGAAACGAATAGCGTACCATCCCCCAATCCACCCCCAAGAAAAAAAAATCAAATAATCGAATAGGAGAAAAATGGCAAAAAAGTCATGAAAGGGCCGGCTGGGTGCAGAGCGTGGAGGACCAGAGGTCTTTTGTTTGCGCAAGCCGAGGGAAAAGGGTGAGAGAACACAAAGGCCAGGTCAGACTCTGAGTTTGGGGTCTGCTTATCCTGAATAGGAGGCTGCACTTGGGCCGCACTCTTTCAGAAGGGAAACTCACTCAAGTCAGAGCTGTCAGGCAGATGGGTGCATTCACACTCACTCTGAATCTACCCATGAGTGCTCTTATGTGAAGGTGCAAACACAGGAAGGAGTTGTTTAGATGCGGACGTCACTCCGTTGTTCTTATTATAAATGTGCGTTTAGCTATGTACTATTGTGGACCGGCGGTGAACTGTTGCAGTCCAGGCTTCACAGATAATTTGATTGAGAGAGCTGACGGTCCTCGATTGCTGATCTTAAACTGTGGGCCTGTGTGTGTGTGTGACGAGACAGAGAAAGGGAGAGTGTGCGGATAATTGGACCGCTGTCTTATCTAGTGGCCCTGACACAGTGGAGAGAGGGTCACTAGCAGGGGAGCGACGGAGAGAACAGTGGCTCAACAGTTACCAATCATTTCAAACCCCACTAAAAGAGAGGCGCAGAAGAAAAGCATTGTGGACCGGCTTTCTCTAAGGGTTCAGCCCTGCCGAGGTTCAAAGGGCCGGTGGCCCCACAGGCATGACCTGCTGCCATAGGATGGAATAATAGAGCTCAGAGGCCATGGCCCAGCACAATTAGAGCTATTTCATTCTCCCACACACACATGCACACGTTCCCATTCGCAACATAACGTCATACCTCGTGATTACAACTTTACGAGCTATACGAAATTAATGAACACTAAAAACTTCAGAAAATAACTCAATTATGCAGAATTACAGTACGTGTCAAAAATTTGGAAACATTACAATTTTGTAAAAATTGTATTGCAATTTATTATAACTGTTTTCAATTTTAACATATTTTATATCATATTTTTTTTCTTGCTATGCAAAGTTGGATTTTCTGAAGCCATTACACCAGTTCTCAATGTCACATGATCTTATAATTCATTCTATTATGCTGATTTGCTGTTTGAGAAAAATGTCCATGTTTATATCTCAATATTGTTGATGTTGAAAACAGTTGTGCTACTTTTAATTTACAGTATTACACAATAATATTTATTGCATAATATTCCATAACATTTATGCAACCATGGTATACTACCATTCAAATGTTATGTTTTTGTTTTTAATAGAAATTATTGCTTTTATTCAGCTTATATGCATTAAATTCATCAAAAGTGACTGTAAAAACATTTTTAATGTTGCAAAATATAATTTTTATTTCAAATAAATATATTTATATATTAATTTATTATATATTTTAAATATAATATTTATTTCAAATAAATACAGTTTTTAACATTCTATTTATCAAAGAATCCTGAGGAAAAATGTTTCCACAAAACATTAAGCAGCAAAAACTATTTTTTCATGGATCATGTGATACTGAAGACAGAAGTAAATTCAACGCTGCATTACTAGAACAAATTACTTGTTATATAGCTCAAAAATATATTTTAAAATGCATTAATAATATTTAGAATATTACTGTTTTACTGTACTTCTTATGAAATACGTGCAATGGTGCTTGGTGAGCATGAGAGATTTTATTCAAATTATAACAAAATATATAATGTTCCCAAAGTTTTCACAAGTACTCTACAGGCAACTAACCTTTGACTAAACCCAAATCCTAAGCCTTGCTCTAATACAGTACTTAATTATATAATTACACTGTAACAAAGGCACCTTAAAATGAAAGTGTAACCAAAATTTCGGAGCATATTTCTATTTTAGAGCATTGAAATGTGCACATGAAATACTTGCATAATATTAAGCGTGCTTTGTATTAAACCTATTTTAACTCCAGCCCTGCAGTGTCATGATGCCCTTTTTTCCTCTTCCCTCGGCAGAAAGGATGTTTCCCTCTCAGCAGCAGTTGTGGTCACAGATTCTGTGGAATGCAATTAGGAAGCTTAAATGAACTGGTAATGGAGAACCTGGTCTCCAAATCACGGTTGCTGTGGCAACAGCTGCACACAACACCGCCTCCAGTAGTTTTGTCACTTTATCTGCAAAATGCACAATTGAGCCCTAAACCAGCACTCTGCTGGGAAGAAACAGCTGTGTCTCTCTCTCTCTTTTCTCTGTCTCTCACACTCGCTCTCTGTCTTTTATTGAAGACAATCATCAAACACATCTACGCTCCCCCTCAGTTATACCAGGGATGAGTGGGGGTCGCACGTGATGCCTTTAAACCCCGTATAAGATTATCTATGTGTGTATATCACTTTGGTCGGATTTGAACCTTCAGTCTGGGAGGAAAAGATTTATCTCTGTGAACCTCTGTGCTCTTAGAGCGTGAATAGTGCTGACATTAATCCACACCAGTTCTGCTAAATACTGGAAACTGTGACAAGGCCCAAATGTTTTAAAAAATTTTATTGCTTAAGAAAACATTAAGTATTTTGGTAGAACAATACAAGTAATAATAATATACTTTATAACTTAAAAAAAAAAATTAATTCAAAGCATTTGTAAGTACCAAATGATTAAAAAGTGTATACTCTCATGTTGTCAAGTTATCATCTTTAGGTACACTTCTATAGACTGGTGAACAAATGGCAACAAATATAATTTTTGCATTCCCACACTGGTCAGAAAAAAAAAATATTTCAGATTTGTGCTGTCACTCACCACATGTTGCATTAGAGACACTTACACAGCTGCTAGACTAGTTTTCTGTAATTTAATACGAAGTAGTCTAATCTTATATTGTTATAAATGTACATATTATAAAAAGCTTCTAGAATTACAATGTTAGTAACTTGGAAAGACATCATAACAGCCTGTGAAACGGGTCCATTGCTTCTTGCTTGGGTTACATCACATGATGTTTTTCTATGATGGATAACTTAGCAACAATAATAATTGGGCAGCAAATAGGCATATTAAAATGATTTCAGAAGGATTAAGTGACACTAAAGACTGCATGTAATAATTCTGAATAGATGATACTTTTTGAGCTTTGAATTACAGAAATAAATTATATTAATGAATGTATTCAAATAGAAAAGGTTTTTTTTTTCCAATTGCAGTGATATTTCAAAATATTACTGTATATTTTTATTCACATAAATGCTGCCTTGGTGAGAAAAAGAAACCTTATTAAAATCGTAAAACATGTAATGTTTGCAAACTTTTGACAACAGTGCTGTATGAAGTTTATTTGCAAAAAATAAAAAAATTAATTCCAATTAATCTCAATGAAAGAATATATACACGTATTTCTAAAAACATGTGTTTTCATATTATGAGCACTTTTATGTCATTGATCTAATTGCCAGGTGAAATGTTTACCACACTAAATTCTAACTCAGAAAGCACAGCAGAAGAACTACAGCCTCAGAGATCCTGAACCTTCAATGCGATTTCAAATCACAGTGCTACGCTGAAACTGATTGTAAAATTCTGATGTAAAATTTTATTTTTATCTGCCAGCTCATTGCATTTAAAGAGCATCAGCTGTGCCTGTGCTCCAAGCAGTTTATGATGTACAAACAATCTTCAACATACCACCTCCTTCTTCGACACACACACACACACACATACAATCACATGAGGTGTAAATGAACGCAATGGAGACAGATAGCTGTAGGCTGCAAGCAGGCGGGATTGGTTTGACCTGCTGACATGCTGCGTGCAGGTATTGGCGGCTCTGTGTGGGCAGAGCACTTATCCCCTCTTTCCACTGTCAGGAGAGCCCACACGGGCCTCACCGCTGACCCGCAGCTGCTTGAGCGCCGTCTGTCTCATCCAGGTGCACTATATATGGCCATATATATATATTCGCGTAAACAAACGCACACACTACGTACACACACTCGGAGCTAACGCAAATACACACACGCAAGATGCGATCGTGAACGCAGGTGGCGAGTGAACCCACAACTGTATCACTGCCAAGATATGATCAGGTATCCAGCGTTGGTGCGTATGGTCCACATATGTTCGCTCAGATTCGCTATTTAATAGAAGCCCTGCGTGACTCAGGGACAGAACAGCTTTCCTCCAAAATGCCCTTTGACTACAGGGAAAAGAGTTAAGTATACCTAACAAAATGCACATGTGTGACTGAAGTGATTCTTTTGTAAATTACTCCAGAAAAGAGATCGAGACAGAATGGGGAGGAAAAGAAAACAGGGCATGGAGGACTATAGAAAACAATTCAGTAGAGTGGGGGGGTACCGTGCTGGATGCTCTCAAATCAGCCTTTATATGGCACTCAATGAGATCGCTATCACCTGGACGTCCTCAGGTGTCAGCTAACAGATTTCTGTCCATATCTGGCTTGTTTTATTTAGGCAGACAGGGAGGGGTGGGGGGTAGCAAATGTGCAACATTTCACGCTCTTAACTGGGCTGCGCTCTCATAGACAAATTGTTAAAGCAAAGGAAAAAACATATGATGTGAAAACAACACCTGTTATTGGTGCGAGAGCGAGCGAGCGCCAAGTTCCTGTTGACTGACAGAAGCTGCCAGGGCTGGAGAAAAGAAACGTGCTTGATTTCAGTCCCGCTCACAGCAACCACGTTCCTGGATTGCTAAATCCTTTACTCCTACCAGTTCGGTGCTTCTGGACTCACCCCCCTAATGGTGTCCAACACAGGTCGTCTGCACAGGGGCTCATTTAATGGGAAGAGAGAGCAGTAAGCACACCCAGAGGAGGGATAAGGCAGCCAGGCTGGTGCCTGAGACTTGGCCGGGGTCCCTGGCTCTGAGACTGGAGCTAGCTCCTGCAGCAGGTGGCTGCCTACCTGCCTGCAGAAAAAAAGAGACAGAAAACAGGTTCTCACGGCAGGCTCTGGTGGAGCCAGGATTGCCTGCCAAGGTCTTCTGTCAGACAGAGCTGGTTTAGAGAGAGAGAGCGTGCATTGAACTGCTTCATTACCACGGCAACAGCCAGATTCAAAAGTGGTGCCTGCCAAGAGGCCCCATTCAGCCATCCTACAATACACCACAATTCAGTGAGCACATTCCTCCAGAACAGGAAATGCAGATATGTTTTACTTTACCGCTTTCTGATTAAGCTCCAAACAATGTTTTACAGAACCATCTGTAACATGGCAAAACTTTTTTTTTTTTAAATCCGAGGTGCAGTTATGTGATCCAAACCTTTCTGAGAGTAGTTCCAGCAGTGTGATCTGTAAACTTTGCGATAGGTGAGATATTTAAAATTTGCAAAATCAGAACATGGTCATGTTGCCCAGATTAACTATCACATCCAGTAAA
This sequence comes from Enteromius unitaeniatus, assembly GCA_032359435.1. Classification (NCBI taxonomy): domain Eukaryota; kingdom Metazoa; phylum Chordata; class Actinopteri; order Cypriniformes; family Cyprinidae; genus Enteromius; species Enteromius unitaeniatus. The sequence goes on from JAUMHI010000041.1 coordinate 5,248,175, forward strand.
AGGCCAGGGTCTCTGACAATTTCTTGTCAGAGTTTGGATTTGTTTGGATTTATCTATGTTAAGTGAACTTATTTGGTTTTAAAGTCCTACTTTTAAGCATTAAATATTTTTTTCTCATTCATTCAAAAAGAATATTAGTTGTCACTTGAAATGTCAGGGATTGGTTTTATGTTTGATAACATTTGATGTATGAATATTTGTATGTGTTTGGAAAAATTGAAAAATTAGGTTTTAGGATTCAAAAAATGAAAAGTTAAAATAACTCAAAATGATCAATTACTAATAAATCATTATTTCGAATTTCAGGATTGTAGATTATAATTCAGTTATCTACGCGTGTTGAAAGTCTTTGGCTTAAAAAGGCAAAAAAAGTAAGATTTTCAGATTTTTAATTATTTATTCACATTTACTTAAAAAATGTCCACGCGTGAGTTCATAGTTTAAAGAAATAAAATAAAATGAAATGTATTGCCTTAAAATAAAGATTTCTAGTGTTAAAATTGTGTTAAAAATAAGAACTAATTAACCCTTTCCCTTTCAAAAAATGTAAGTTTTAGGTGTTAAAATAACTGATCAAGAATGATCAAGTAGTAGTAGTACTAGATATTACTTTACCAGGGTTGGGATTCCTAATTCAGTGATCTGCATTCATTGAACTTTAAAATAAAATAAGATTTTAAGTGTTAAATAACTAAGAAATTAGTGTTGAGCAGAATAATACCCCAAATCCCTTGTGCTTGAATAATTTAATTGCGTGCTTGGTCAAAACATGGGAATTTATGGAGGCATTTAAATAGCTGTTAAGAATTCATAGATGTTTTAGCTCTTTATTTAATTATTGATGTTGTTTTGTTGTAAATAGTTGTTTCGTGTGATTAGTTTTCCCTTCAGTGGAACCTTTTTCAATAAATGTCATTTCTTTTGCCAAATGAAGGTGCATAACAATTCTGTTTTGTGAGCTTCTAGATAACATTACTTGACAACAGAAGCTATGGTTTACTGAAGTACACTTGCTAATTTAATCACATGTATCAATACTCTCTGAAGTGAGGACAAAAAAAAGCTGCTTTTCAAACCACTAAACTACTCTTATATACCAAAAAATATACTTAGCGTAGTAATATTGATATAGTTAACTACACCCTGAATCAAATTTGTATCAGTTTCTAGAGAAATAAGGAGTCTAATACAGATCAGTTTTACTCCAATGATGCACTTTAATTTGTATTTAGATGCAAGTCTCACATTTTTATAGCATTTGGCATCAGTTATCTATATTGGATCAAAACAAGTGTGCTGTCACCTTTGTCACGTTCAAGAACATTCTGTGCTGTATATAGCACCTGACAAAGTAACATCACCACACACACACACACATACAATGTCTTGGCCTCATCAAAATGTGAAATCGACATGTTCATCACTCCTACAATCTAACACTAAGCCAGTGGCAGAATAAACAGACAGCTTCTCACCACACTGCCTCTGTCTATATCATACTCTTTTCTTATTGAGATTTCACACTCATGGCCTCACACCAATTTTGTTTGGGTCATTCCTGTTCGGCTGTATCTACAAGCACAATAATGTTTTAAAAAAAACAACAAAAAACAAAAGAATTTGCATTTTGTAATAATTCTGTAAATGCCTTGGTTATAACTAAGGAATAAATTAGCCCAAAAAAATGTACTTGATTTTAGGGTCTCTTAGTTGCATATTAGCATGCATATTACTAGAATATTAATCATTTATTAGTAGTAATTAGTAATACCTTGTTCTACATCCCTAATTGTACTGAAAACATGTGAAAATATATCATAAAATTTCCCACTCACCAATGGATACTCAAGAGTGAATGGGAGTCCAAACACCTGATATAAATGTAATAAGTAATCAACAGTGAAAAGATGTGTTTTTATAAAAACAAAACATCCATCAACACATTTTTAACTTCAAATCATTGCTTTCGGCTTAAATATGAGCCCTCTATCCAGTAAAAAAAGCATCTTGTCTGAATCATGAGATAAATATACTGATGATTTTGATGTGAGAGGACAACAGGGGATGGACATTTTCATTGGAGTAAGCGATATTATGAATTATTTTAAGCAATGGTTCAAAGTTTTAATAATGGATTTGTTTCTTACTGGCATGAAGTATTTTTCTTTGCCAGACATGCATTGATGGAGTCATGTGAATCATTGTCTCTCTCATTCTGATGGCACCCATTCACTACAGAGGTTCCATTGGTGAGCAACCCATACACAAATAAATGATATGTACATATATTAAATGTCCTTATATAAAATATATATATTCATATGAACTAAAAAGATCATAAAAGATATGTGAAACCACATAGTTATTAGAAACTAGAATATCTTATGTACATGTGCATCCATCAGTATGTGTTGATACAATATAAAGGCCCCAAAAGATATACATATATTTAAATACGTACTGTATTACAAGAACACATCTAAAAATATGTGTTGTTTTAATAAAGTTGCATATATAAATAAAAGGGAGACTCTTTATATAAGGTGTCATTTGTTAACATCACCTAATGTATTAACTAACATGGACTAACAATGAGCAATGCATTTATTACACTATTTATTAATCTTTGTCAAGGTTAGTTAATGAAAATACAGTTCATTGTTTAGATTATACCGCATTAACTAATATTAACAAACACAACTTGTGATTTTAATAATGCATTCATAAATTCTGAAATTAACATGAACTAAATGTTCTCATGTTGTTAACTAACACTAACTAATGAACCTTATTGTAAAGTGTTACCACATAAAGTATATATAATTTATATATTTGGTTGTTATATACTGTACATACCATAAAGTCAGTGAATGGATAATATGGTTGCTACATATAATACCACATAAAAATCATCATCATATATGTATTATAAACAGATGTACAACATTCATCAGTGAGGAATTGAGAGTTAGCTTACATTGCTTACATTTATTTTATTTTTTTTTCCGTCAGTCATTCATTTATTCTTTCATTACATCATACCAATTAATTTTATCAAATTATAATACCAAATATTTAAAGTGGGACTAATAAATAATACCACATTACATCACAAAACGTATCAATTGTTGTCATGACATTACTTACTGTCGTTTGTGTTGTTGTTTTCCCGATACAAACATGATGTCACCCCCTGATATTTGATGACATTAAGAAACATACCTTTGTTAAAGTGACATTACAAAATGTTTTGTTGTTGTTGTTATTTATTGCAGGAAGGAGGGAGGGATACGTTCCGTTGGACCAATACATTTTTATTGAAGATAGAAACAAAAAGAAAGAACCACCTGCAATATTTCTAAATATATTTGTTAGAGTAGTTAGAGCAGTCATAAAATTGTTTAAAACTCCCTCATGTTCATGTAATTGTGCTATCGTGATTTATGTATTTAAAAAAATATATTATTTATGTTTCAAGAAACGTTTCCATACATTATGTCCATATCCTTAACATTCCACTCTGTTTTGTTTAGTTTGGTTTTTCTTTGAGTTAATGAGAGTGATTAGAATGATTTGGCCATGCTGAGAACAATAATTACCTTGTACTTTCACTTTCCATAATGTAGAAACAGGTAGAAACTCCCAACAAGTGGAGATGGGAGAGGAGAGGGTAAGAGTCACAGGGAGGCAGAAACAGAAAAAGAGAGAGAGATGGAGAGAGTGAGAGATCAGGCACTCTCCACTGTGGCCAGGGGCTGGTAAATAATGAATGTGTGGCAGACACAGTGCCAGTTTGAAATGTAAATGTGACGTCTGTGTGTGTGTGTGTGTGTGTGTGTGTGTGTGTGTCATGGTTGTAACTGAAATGAAGATGGCTGTAGGGTCAAGAAAGTATTTGGAGGAGATATGAAAAGAGTGTAAAAACAGAGATACAGAGAGTAGGAGAGTGAAAAATAGAGGTACGGAAGAGGAAGAGCGAAGACAATTTTCACCTTTGCATATGATATGGCAACATAACTTTTTAAATATCATTCTCTACGAGCCAAACAGTTCTTCTGTGTTTCTATGAGGTCCAGATTAATGATGCCCCCATGGAGATTTATCTGAAGGACAGTATGTGTGAGGGGACGTCTGATCTCCTCTGTGCCCTCACCATGGGACCAGGTCCAACAGATCTACCGGCCCGCAGGGCAGACCAGACAGCTTCGGCGTTGCTGCTCTGTATCCAGACTAATTTCATAAAAGACAGAGAGTATTCCCACAGAAAGCACTGTAGGTCACACTGATCAAGGACACAAAAGAGTCTTATTATAGAGAAAGTGCAAGAATGATAGAATTAGGAGGGACTATTTAGAAGAGACTATTTAGAAAAGGCAGTGGTTGTTTTGAAGATAAAAGCTTCTTACTGTTGGTGCACACTGAATCTGACCTATGTTTTTACAGAATAGACTTTACTCATGAATGTACCTAAAGAAAATATTAATTTTATTATTAATATAAATATTTATAACTAAAAGTGTTTGTTTGCTTGACTGTAAAATACCAGAAAATTATGAGCATCATCTATTAATTTATATAAAAATTTAACATGATAGACTTTAATATATTTTTGTATTAAAATCCATTTAGGTTATTTTGGGGTTGCAAATAGTCAGGGGGAGGCAAATATTGTGATATCATAATGATTAAAACTAAAAATAAAACTTTAGTTTGGTATATTCTACAAAATTTTATGAGGAAGTATTATATTTTTATTATTATTTTACATTTTTTTTAACAAACCTGCTTTATTGCTTATTAATATAAATATAAATATATATATATATATATATATATATATATTTATTTTTTTATTTTTTTATTATTTTTTTTTTTTTCCAGCAAATCAGCCAACATGCCATAAAAAGTCGTAGTGAAGTGTGACTGTGTGAAAGTCAATTAAAATACCAAATAATTTGACCTTTTTAAGGCAAGGTTAGTTGTAACATGTTTTTTAATGGTGTGATTTTTGGTTTTGCTATACTGTAAAGCAGCTTTGATTCAATCTGTATTGTAAAAAGCATTATAATGATGAGTTGACCTGATTTTATAGTTTGTGAACAGGCAGTATATTTTGTTAAAAAAATACTTGGAAAAAAAGTTTTGCTTGATTTCTCGCATAGAAGAAAAAAATACAGCTGGATGGAAAAGCAAAAGCCTATAATAAGCCACATAAAGAATTACAAATAAGGATTATTATTTTTAATAGTAATATTCATGAACAAACCTGTTGTATTATATATGGTGGCACTCCTTTTCAGATCATTCCTACACCCCCGAAAATGTAAAAAATTAGCTTAAACAGCTAATGAAAATGCAGTTAACATGCAGCAAATTAATTAATCATGATATGAGACATTTTCTGTGCTTATTTAGGAGCGTGCCTACAGCACTAATGACCACAACAGCCCAGTTTTAGTTGGCCAGTTCACACTAAGAAAAAGCCTCTGAAACCACACCATGCCTTCATGCCTGTTCCAGTAAGTGCATATGTGTGCCCATCTCAAAGCCATTCCCTGAGCAGGGCAAAAGGGTGGGGGGTTAACAGGTGACAGTGGGGGGCAGAAGGCGGGCCAGGAGAGAACATGCTGGCAGCACAGTTTGAGCTCCAGAGAAATTTTGTCACTCTTGTCACTCTCTCCAAAAAGCCTTGAATCAAGCTTACCCCCCTCCCCGCGTCCATCTGGACCCCTGCAGGAGACCAACCGCGCCCTGAGCTGCGCCTGTATCCCCTCATACACAAACGCACATGCATACTTACTGACCACACCCACACACCAGTCACACACGCAGCTGTCTTTCCCTTCCTCCTGGCAGGTTACCCCCCAGTAGAGTGTCAGTCCACCGTGTTCTCTTCCCCAGCCAGCTGGCAGCTCGTCAGGGGCAGGGCGGCTCTCGGCTCCCTGCTCTCATCACTCGGCAGTGGGGAGGACAGGCTGACTGGCTGGCATATGCTGAATACGACCTCCACACGCCACTGCGGTGCTCCCTGTCTCTCAGCCTGGCTCGGTGTCCATCAGTCGGCGTGCAGATCACACCATTTACCTCCACTGTGAGTGTAAAACGAGGGCAGCTGTCGATCAAAACATCCCTAATAAAGAGTTTTTGATCTAGCAATGCTTTCTTTTGATTTTAGATATGGATGTTGCATATTAGCACTGGCAGGTTTCCAGATGTCCTACACAAGACAGAATGCCCCGTATCAGATCAGCATCAGCTGAAGCCAAAAGAATTTAATCCTCCCTCTCTACTCATGGGTTTTACCTGTGTACGTATTGCAATGCTTCCAGATTCCAGAGGTGGTATAGCAGGCCAGGTGGGTGGTATTAGAGCAGATTATCACCCCATACTTGGCGCTGTTTGCACAGCATACCTACCATGTAAAAGCCAGTTTCACCATGGTCACGGTAGACCTTTCATCTGCATGACTGGCAGCTGTATTCCACCGCAGTTGGGCCTGAGTGAGATATCCAGGTGTAGCCAGAGGAGACTTTCTCTAAATGAAGCCCACAGCGGGGGATTCCTCACAGGTGTCTCCCTGGTTAGTGGAAGGCCTATTTGGCGATGCCGAATACCCCAAGCACTGCCAGGCTATTTACATCCTCTATGCATGTCCAATCAGACCAGCCTTCCAGGGAAACACGTTCTGCATCCAGCCTGTTGCTCAGTAGGCACTGCTCTCTGACTGATGCAATTCTCCCAGAGCTTTGCCAGCAAGGAACACACACAAATACAAGATTCTTGCAGTATCAGTGCAAGTACCATCGGTACAAAAATGTAAAAATTAAACATGATCATATAATTAGAAAGGTTTTTGTTCGTTGTTATCTATCTCTATAAACCGTAACATTTAATTAGAAATTGAACAATGATTTTTATCTATTTGTTTGTCTAATGAATGATAGATGTGTTTCCTTTTTTCGCTGTTTTCATACAAGGAAAGTTGGCAGGTATTTATACAGCCAAGATCAAAATGAAAAAGACCAAAAAAGCACTGGAAAAGTGTTCTGAAATGATCAGAATACATATGATAGCCTCGTCTGAGGAACAGACAAAAACGAACCCCTTATTCACCACACTATTACTTTAAGAAAACCTGACACAACTGTAAACACGCAAACATTGTCCTAGCACACACTTTGTACAATCTCTCCTGTGCAGCCATGGTAGACAGGCTTCCAACACACAGAGGATTAGGTCTGCTTTTACTGTTCAGCGTGGCATAGTAATTACCCCTTCTGTATGTGTGTCTCTCAGAACACAGAACACTGATCTAAGAACCCATGCTGTTGCTCCACCACTGCAGGACCCTACTGATCCAGAAGAAGGAGAGAAAGAGAGAGAGTGAGGTGGATTGAGCCTCAGCCTTGTCAGGATGGATTAAAGAAAAGACTTTGAGGGTTTTTTCAGAAATGCTGAAACTGAGCTTCCTGCTCTCTCCACTGTTCTTTTACTCCTGGCTCTCGCTTTTATCCCTTTTTTTATCTTGAGCCATTCATTAATAGTCCCTGAAATTAACGAGCACGTCATACATCCGTGAACACCTCCAATAAACCATCAGGGAGGCCTCGGAATGACAGATGACATCCGTCCGTCTCTGTATGGGGAAGCATGGCCTGACAGGCTGAAAAAGAAGATGTCACTCATCTAATGGAATCTCCTAGCCCTGCCCACTTCAGTGAGCAATAAACAAGCAAACGTGCAAAGAAATACACTGGGCCTCTGAATTTCAAACCTGACCATCTTGCTCACAAACATAATACACACTCCCAAAGCACAGCCTTGGGTAATTAAGGCAGGGTTTGATAACGTACTTCTCTTTATTCAGCAATATTTATGTCTCATCTCTGCATAGTGCAAGGCATATTGTACACTTGAAAAGAGCCATGAAGAGCCTCAATCACACACAAGATACACACGCATGCAAACACGCACCCACCACACAATCACACTCATCTCCTCAAGAGGACATTATTGGAAACTCCCTGCAGAAAACATTATTTCAGGCCTGCGGAATACATGAGGATGGTTTGGTGGAAGGTTGCTGGTAACCTGCATGGCTTATTTTAACCTGTCTCATTACAACAACCTTTAGTCCTCATTTCCTGGCAATAAAAACATATTTTACTGAGTGGTACCTGTCAAAAAGAAGAAGAAGAAGAAGAAGAAGAAGACACTTGTTCAGAGGTTATTCTATCTCTCTCTCTCTCCCTGTCTGATTGATGTTCTGAGGAGGCATTAACACTTCTCTCCATGCCTGTACTGAAGTTAATGCATGGGAAAGATGGATTACGCTACGTAATGGCGATGGCTTCCAGAAAGATGGTTCAGGAATCAATAATGAGTTTGTCCTCCCCTCTTTCTTTTCTGTGCTCGTCGCTTGCTTCGCTGCAATTAAATAAAACCACATTTGCATATGGAAAAATAATTAAAACAAACAAACCGCTAGGACTGCACTCTCTCCCACAGGAGAGAAAGCCAGAGATGAGGAAGACCCAAAAATGAAAAATGCCCCTCACTGAAGGGTGTAATTGCACCGCTCAGCTCCTCGTCCATTAATCCTGTCAATTCAGTTCTTCACTAGTTCTTCTTGCTCTCCTTTACAGCATCAGCACAGTCACGAGACATGAATGCACAGATGATGTGGGTCTTGATGAAGAAGTTTAACGAGTGAAACTACAGACCAACTTTACTCATTAGGACAAATGTGAGTGATCCATTAAGACTTGTTTGTAATATGCACTAATGTTGAAGCATATATGAGGAAGGCTATTGAGGACTTCAATCATAAAGACACCAATGTGTTAGCTGTGTGTAATCTTCCTCGGAGAACTCGGGAATAAACTTTCTCTTTTCCCAAATGTGCATGAAAGTTATTCGTAGTGTGTCCTCTGCCTGTTTCTCCCTTGTAACTAGGAGCTAAAAAAGAATGTGTGTGTCTTTTTGCATACATGCGTTCTTGCATTTTCAGTGTTGGAGTCTTTGAAAGGACTCCCTGCTGATGCTGCAGGCAAGGAGCCATTGCTCGAGAGTCATGCAAGCAGGAGAGAGAAACCCGCTAAAAACTCAATTTCAACTTCACTTGAAGCCCGGGGATAAAAGATAGACAATCTCCCAGCATTCCCACAACCTCATCGAGGCTCTATCAGTGCACAGACGCATGAGCTCTGGCACGGACTGTGCTGTAGTGGGCAGGGTACCAGCCACAGAAACACATGTTAGTCCAGAGAGAATACCACCTCCTGGACAGGCTCTGCCATGCTGTGAACGAGCTGGCCAGGTTGGCAGCTCAACGGACAAGGCACACAGTCCAAAGGGGGCAACTTGGGTGTAATCCTCCATAGTCATGGTATGGCGAGCCATGCCTGGTTCCTCAAGTGCTGACTGTGCAGATGCCAGTGGTTCTTTTGGAACCTCTTGATGGGCAAATATGTATCAAAGTAGAGACTGAATTCAGAAATTCATGAATAAATTAGCATGATTAAGGTAAGGGAATACCATACCCGTCCTGTTGTTTTTGAAAGCTTCTCGATTATATTTCCCCTCAGCTGAGGGTAAAAGCACACCTCATGTCCGGGCTTGTGTATTATTTAGAGGTTCCCACATCAGATACACGTTCCTAAAGGGGCAACTGTGCTTCCAAGATGCCTGTGAGATACACAAGGTACATTTGCATTCATCGAGGCCTGCCATGTTTTCTCTTCCTCCCCTGAAAGAGCTCAACATGATCCAGTGGGCTGTAGCCTCAGGCTAGAACAACACTGCTTAAAAACGCCTGCTTTCTGACGAGGAAACACTTCCAGGATTGCAAAGCTTGCTCTGATCTGTCCATCCTCTGTGCTGTCTATAGACACTGCCTCTTCTCCTCCATATAAAGACTCCTTAGGCTTTCCAAGAAGACAACTGTTAAGTCGAACACGGACTGGGAACGTAATATTACAGTTTACTCTTACTGATTTGACTTTGGAAACATTGTTAAATATTAGTAAAAGGTTGAACTTTAGAGAATAGCATTAACAATTCCATCATGGCCATGATTCCCAGGGAATGCATGAACTGATAGTGAACATATACCTCGAATGCAGTGTAAGTTCTTTTGGATAATAGTGTCTGCCATAAAAGCATTGCATAAATGTAAAATAAAAAATAAATCAATGTTAAATTAAAACATCTTTTAAAATGAAACTCCTAAATGCCTTGGTATAAATTCTGGAGCAGCCAAAATTGGTTTTGTGCTTAATAGTGTTACACATCTTCTGCATCTGCAGTTAAATTAAGCAATTGCAAGCATCAAATAGATGAGACCTTTAGCACAGGAGGTTTTGACTAGTGGCTTCCCTGATGCCAACCAGTTGTGCAAGAAGCGTAAGCACAGAAGAGTTATGAGTATGCATCAGACCTTTGTAAGGAGAAAAAGCTGATCTTGTGTTACATAATGAGGGATTCAGTCTCATCTTCGAAAGCAGATGGGGTGTGTGAGGCACAGCGGCTGCCCTGCAGTAAATAACTTGTTGACTGCTTTGACCTCTCTTTGTGCTGTTCTGGATGAGTGGACCTGCGGTGAACATGTGCTTGGAAGAGTAAAGGACCAGCGAAGGAGGGGGAGGAGGTTGTTGGGAGGGCATATGGCAGCAGCCTCTTCTTCAGAACTCCACGTAGTCTGCTCTGACACCCCCATCCTCCCCCCATCCACTCCTCGACCAAGGCAGTGCTCCGTCCTGGGCTGCAGATTGCTTATGACAGCCGCACTATTTCAAGTGTAGATTTGAGCTAAATTGAAATGAGCAGTACCACCTGTGCCGGTGGGGGCCTGTGCTCAAGTCTCCTGCAGTGGTGCAGGGAAAAACCTGCTACCTACAACCTTCAAACCCACTGCCTTCTCCAGCAATCTGCTTCCTCTCCCCCCCCCCCCCCCCCCCATTCCTTCAGCTGCCCCACAAGGATCCTTTCCCCGGAGCTCAACTCTTGAGCAGCCTCCTTTCAGATATTTCTCACGCTGCTAGACTCATATGGTGTTGGTTAGCATGTAACAGACCCATTTTCTTGAAGAAACTAAGGATGAAACCTGACGGAAAGAAAATAAATGGGCGATATCGTAATATGACACTTCAAACGCGGAATCCCTCACCCGTTTATTGACGGACATAGTAGTGTTGAATTAAGAAAGTACTCAGGCGAGGTAATGACAGACGGGAAGTGACTCGTTGCAAGCAGGATGTAGTCGGTGTCAGTCAGCCATGAGAGTGGTGAGGGTGGCGTGAGGACAGACATGGGGTCAAACACTCACCGCCTCATCGAGTTCATTTCCACACTGTCCTCTGCAGGGTGCTTCCCCTCTGAGGGACTCACCAGAGAAACGCTTTATTCACTCACTGATCAGTGGCCTTTTCCTCCTCCTCCTCCTCCTACCCTCTCCCTGCCTCCCCCTTCTTTCTCACTGTCTCTTTCTCACACACACACACTGGGGTGGTGCGAGGCTCTGAACTGGAAGCTGTGCTTTCTAATAGCGCAACAGGAGGTGAGCAGTGTCACTCGCAGACTTTCAGCAGTGGGTGTCGGACTAGTGTAAACTGTATCATCAGTGGGATTGTACCGGCAGACACACCTGCCAACTGTTCTGCATACAGACATCTGCTAAACCATCAGATATGAGATACATTTCCTCATAAAAATCCACGTCAGACCATATTCCGAATCGCACGAGTCCAGCGGGATCCATGGCAGTCGATGAAACACAGCCCACAGCTGGGTGTAGTTATCTCAACGCTGCTGGCCTGCAGTGACTATTATGGGTCAATGAGTAGGTCTGGTCATTCGATGGCTGTTCGTTAAAGAGAGGTCAGATGTTTCGCGTTGCAGTTAGTGTTGTTTGCGGCTATGTTGCCACTCAGCTGGTCACTCCTAATGATCAGGCAATCGATAGGGCCTGCAGTTCCCTGTGACCAAGTTGTCAAAAGAACAAACACACACACACTTAGTGTGAGGCGGTATGGCACAGCCCAGCGCAGTGGTGTCAGATGATTATCCGTGAGAGACTAGTCAGTGGGAGTTTCTGCTACTGTTGAAAGAGACATTGGAAAGCTTGTCTGGAACAATTAGGCATAAACAGCTGACAAAATACTGAACTGTAAATATTAAGCAGTAGAGAGGTCAATATGCTTAGATTTCTAACTCCCCTATGCAAGATATGAAAGGAATTACAAAATTCTTAGCATGCAATTTTGATTAAAAACAGCCTTGTATAGCCTGGCGCGTGCAGTCAATGTCTTGATCATAATGCCTAAATAATGTCGATTTTGATCATTCGTCAGGAATTAATTTTTAGCTTGTTTATCTTGTAGCCTATCAGGATTGTAGCTCTTCTGCCCAGAGAATGATTTACATGATTGAACAAACAGACTGTGTGTTTGTCTGTTAAATCACGAGTGTAGCCAAACCCAGAGTTTCGGATTTTCACTTTCATGGTTAGGGAATGGCAATGCGCACTACCTGTCTGGCATCATTCTCTGTATGTGTGTGTGTGTGTGTGCTGTCTCATGGTTAAGTGCACAGGAAGGCTCATTGTAGTCCACTGGGCTGGCAGATAAAAGCGGATTCATTCTCTGTGTCTGGCGACACAAGAAGTTCCTCCGAGTGGCTGGCTGGCCCGCCCCATCTGCTGTCCACACTGAAAGGCCCGTTTGTTGGCTGCTCTTCAGAGACTGGGCCACTCGGAACCCGAGGGTTCTGGAAGTGATCCAGAGAAGACTGTACCAAGCGGTTAGTCTGAGAGAGCTCTGAGTGGCACCGTAAACATGAGGCAGAGAGGGGACTTGCTGTCACACACATTTTATTGTTTTACATCAGCACCAGTGCGGTACCACAAAACAGTAAATACACTGACAAAAGCAAAGCGTTCAGGTAAATGACCAAACAACAAGATGATGAGCAGGTTCAAGATGGCAGTCTGCTAACATATGTGTGTGTGTGTGTGTGTGTGTGT
>JAUMHI010000041.1:5261295-5287262 GCA_032359435.1 Enteromius unitaeniatus
TGTGTGTGTGTGTGTGTGTGTGTGTTTGTGTGTGTGCATGTGCAGAACAAAATATATTTTTTTAATTCTACGATACAACTTAATAAAATCCCAATAAAATCACTATTAATAATGTTTTTGTTTTGTTCGGAGCTATTGTGTTTTCTTATAGTGTTAGCAAAATACTGAGCTAAATGTAATGGCCGTCTGTCCTCAGGGCTAATGGAGCCAATGATGGACATTTGTTACAATGCTGCCTAGCAGTTATGCACAGCAGAGCACATAATTATATAAAAATATAAAAGTTTGTTGACTTCAACAAAGCACTTTCTGCTCGCTCTCCTTTTCCCCCTCTCTTTTTTCCCTGCTTCTTATGGTTTCTTTGTAAAGGATTTAGAAAATTATGGCAGTTAATTTAATACATGTGATATGTTGAATGCAATGGAAAATATTAAATATAATGAATTTTTAAACTGCTTTTTGAAACATATGCATGGAGATTTTAATTCACTATTTTTTCTCTCATCTCCTTGACGCCGATAATTAATATCTACCTGTAAATGTTTCGCTAATCTCCTCGGTTATATCGGTGCAGTTCAGTTTGAAAACTCTAATCCCATATTTACTTTCCAGCCGTTTTCTGTCCCCTGATAATCTGTTTATGCGTGAGTGTGGCGTTGCGTTCTGCCGGGTGCTCGAGGGGTGTGAGCTGTGTTGTACGGAGGGCTCTGTGCGATTACAGGGGCTCAGTCTTGGCGGGCACTCAGAGTTGTCAAAGCCTTTGATCTGAACTGTCTTCATAATCACTTCAAAAAGTGTTCGCGGCACCGTGAGGGGTTTACAAATTCGCCCTGTACTTTTCCTGCACTCTTAAAGCAGTTGATGCTCTGTTAAAAGGCCTGTCCGCCATGATGAGAGGAAAGAGAATGAAAGCGTTTTAAAATAATCGCTCATTCTGCAGATACATTTCGTTTAAAGCAGTATATTTGTAAAATTCATTTTATTCATCCCTATCGGTGTGGTCATTTCCAATGTTATGATGTGTCTGTCGCTGTTGCTCTCCTTTAATTCTTTCTGTCTTTCTATAAACAAAGTGAGGGACAAAAGTGAATTCCTTCCGCCTTTTGCTCTGCAGACTCACAAGGGGTGCAAGCAGAAGAAAAAAAAAACTCGACTGTTCTCTTTAACAACAGCATTTGCATATTTTTATAGTCTCTCAAAGAAAAATAGCCGGCAGGCTAACAGCTCCGGCAGCAGTGTAAGCTGAAAACGGAAGCAGTGAGATCTGTGTGTGTGTGTGTGTGTGTGTGTGTGTGTCTCCGCTCACAGCGTGGCCACTCTGTCCCTCTGCAGCAGATTGAGTCTGGGTCCAACGTGGAAGGAGGCCCCTCTCCCTAGAGAAGGGAGGGAAGGTGGGAGAGTCGAAGCTCCTCTCCTGCAAGAGAAATAACAATGTTAGAATCAGTTGGAACTGCATCTTGAACAAATATTCTTTCTACGGCACGCAATACGCTTTTTGTCTCCAGGCGCATTTTTTTCCTCCAGGTGTCCAGATGCTCACCATGTTCGCTAATAAAGTCTGTGTAGATATCTGATAATACGCCTTACACTTTATTAATTGAGGTGAGTGACTGAAATGTACTTTTCTAAGTAGGCAAGCAAATAAAACTGCAGAACTGAGTTTATTACATCATACAGATAGATAGATTAATTATTAATTAATTTTTAATAGATTATTTTGCTTCCACTGAGGTAAAATTTTAAACCTATTCATCCTCTTTTAATGAACTTTTGCCACCTTATGATCCAATTATCTGTATACAAACACCACAATATGTTGCATACACTCTGACGTCACCACGACCGCCATTATATATTATTTCACTTTATAATTTCTTCATCATATGCTATAGGAGGCCTGTTTGCATGTATAACATGAGGTTTAGATAGAAATATCCAGCTCTATCACCCACAGAGAGCGCACTGTATAGCCATTATCGTGCATACCAGAAATTAGACTCATTGACCTTTCCACCTTACACGAGACACATATGTTTCCTTAGCTTAGCCATTATTCAGCCTCTAAGCACTGCGGTGCAGCCTTAGCATACACATTTTAATAAAAGTGAGTGAGAGCGAACTGGAGGAGTTTAGAATGATCCATTGCATGTTGCCTGAGTTAAGGGCAGCATTTTAGCTGTGGGGCTGTCCGTGTGCCCGGCCTGAGTAATGAGAAATGTGTGGTAGGCAGTTTGGCAGAAGGTCAGGCCACTTCCAGCAGGCTGGTGAACGTAGCTTTTGTGACCCTGCGGGCTGTATGCGTGAGTGGACCAAGAGGGAGAGAATTAGAGAAAGAGACAAAGAGAGATAGAAATGGTAGAGACAGACAGTGAGGAAAGGCTCAGAGGTTTAGGAGAACGTATAGGATGCCAAAATAAGGATACAGATGTACGTAAACCCATTTTTCCTGCTGCGGGTGGGAACGTAATTAAGATGACACACACACAAATGATTTTCTGCTAACCGAGCGTGCCCACCCATACAAAAACAGACAATTTTATATACAGGTTGCTAATACATTTGTCAATTGTACGTCACCTTTTTCGACTAGCTTAAGCCACAGATTTCTCTGACTTATATGCTATGACTTGTATAATTCAACAAAAGTATCTACAGCAAAACGCTCCTGTTTCCATCACCTCTCCAGCAGAGTTAACGTTCCCGTCTGGTAACCCACTCCAGGACAGGCTCCATCATTTATCCCTGATCGGGCTGAAAGCAGCAGAGCTGAATTTGTGTTTCAACGCACTGCACTGCCATAAACAGCCTCGCATTTCCTTCCCATTTTCACCATGAATCTCAAACGGCGCACGCCAGTTACATTAAAACAACACATGAGGAAAATTACAGCTGTATTATTTTATTTGCAGTACCTGTAATAGGCCTCATATCGCAAGCAATATTTATTGAGCCAAGCGGCTTTGCTGTGGATTTATTGTGTTGACAGTTTTGCACTCAGTCGAATACAGTTATTTTGTAAAACTCAAGCATAAAAGAAATGATTTCATCCGCATATGATCTTCTTTTTTAATACTACGAGGTGAACGGGATTGTCTAACCTTACAGATCACACTTTCTGCAACCAACAGCAAATCCTTAAATCCGTAGATGTGCTGTTGAAACCAAACACCTCTGTTTCACCACTAAAAACCACAGTGTGTCTGGCCACTGGCATAAGATTTCCATGTTTCTCACAGTCAACATAACACCTTCAACTATTGAAACTCCTCTCCTGTATCACCGAGAAAGACACTTTTGCTTTTGTGAGCGAAGCTAAAATGGCAAGAGAGCCATTTTTCTCACTAAACAAGCAACAGAAAAAACACAGAGGTCACTTCCAATGCGCGGTTCCTCTGTTATTCAATTTGATTGGGATTTTGGGTGATTTGTGCTGTGCATCTCTAGGGAAATAAATGCTTTGATTAATGTAATCCTTAGCAGGGAGGTACCACAAACCGCACTCCTCAGGGAACGGTGCTGTTTGACAAACAAAAACACGCAGGGCACCACTTCAGTCCACACACAATGGATACATTTTAAATGGTAGAGGGCACGTCGCAGTGCTCGGGCAACTTTTTCATCAGATTAATATGTTGATGCATAATTAAGATGGAATATCAGATAATCCTAGCATGTATATATAATCAGGTGTTTCATAAAAGTGCCCCGACCCGTAATAGGACAGTAGGAGTTTCGATTATTGCAGTGGCCTGCAGCAGTAATCAGTGCAGGATGTCCGAGAGATATTGTTAGTCCACATGGGAAAGTTATGAGGAATATGTCAGCTACACACACACACACACACAAACACACAGAGAGAGAGAGAGAGAGAGGGAGAGAGAGAACACTAGCATCCATATCATGAAACAGACAGCTTTATGTCACATCACACACATCTTGAGATGGATCATATTCAAAGCTGGGGTCTTGACTGATTTGGGGGGTAATATCATTAATATAATGTCTGATGTGATTTATATTTTTTTGAGTTTTTATTTTGTATTTTACTGATTTTAGTCTATTTGCATATTTGTATATATATATATATTTATACTAGCATTAGAAGTTACATCCTCATATAATTTAAAGCACATTATGACATTTGCATTGATTTGCAATGGGAGAGAGCATAATCAATAAGGGGCTGGCTGGAATGTTTACGAATAATGAAGCTGGGATAATCTTCGTGTAAGACATAGAGCTCTGAAACAGTTCTCGCCATTTCGGTCCTGAGCAGCGCGCCTCCTGGGCCGGTGCTACGGGAAATGATGCACAAGGGAGCAGTGGAATAAACAAGGCGGAACGACGTGACGCACTCTATGGGCTTCCATGTTTAGAACAAGGATGTAAAATAATGTCATTCGCAGTCACAAATGATGAAATAACATCGTTCAGTCGATTACTCTTCCGACTATCACCGAAGATTTAGACTGATCCTGTGTAGTTTTATCCCAATTTGTATTTGTAGAAACATTAATAAATGCAATGCTGCATTTTTGTCGCTATTTTAATTATTTTCTTTCTTCCAATTAACTATAAATTGTTTACAAATTATTTCACATTCCAGAATGTATATTAACAATACTCAAGATCTCTATGTTGAAGGATTGCAGCTGTTGACACATGCTCATTTCCTTTCAGTTTCGATGCAAATATATGTATATTTAAGATTGCAGTTAAACTAAATAAATAAGTAATAAGGTTTAAAATCACACGCAATATAATATTATATATAACATCATAATTATAATTAGTCTATTTTATATAATAACATTATGATCATGTAGGCTACCATCCCACTAGGACATTTTATCTTCCGGAATTAAAATAAGAGACATCGCTTCCTCTTTTTTTTGGGACGACGCCAGAGCTCTGGCCTACAATTTCACGCTGTCAGACATGAGCTTAGCGCTTTGAAGGTTTGTTTCTCAAATTAATGACAAATCAGCAGCAGGCTATATTTCTGTTACATGTATTGTCTTTCTTTAAAACCAACAGACATTTAATTTAATTATAATAAAAGCAATACAACTATCCCCCCCCTCTCTTTGGGATATTGCTAACACTCACAATCCTCTTAAATAATATTAAGTTAAAATTGCGTTCAATGTGTTTTTTCGTGATTTTAAAATCCCGTAATTATTTAAACATTTCACTAAGTTGCCAAACATTCGCGCCTTTTTTTAGAACGATTTTACAACAAATCATTTATTGTGTTTTGTTTTTGTTGAATACGGTTTCCTTGGTTAATGACACTGTGTCACTAATGTGACACACAGACACGTTTTTAAATGTATTTAAATACTGATGATCTATCAGCATTTGTACGCTAAAAACACATTTATGGAAATGTTTTCTAAATATGATAAAGCGTCAGTACAAAAAAAAAAGGTTTTATTTATAAACCTTAACGAAACCTTTTAATAATCTAAAAACTGCAACTTAGGTCTACGTTATCAATCAAAGTCAGAATCGCGTTGCTTGTATGAAAATCCGTTTGAAAACTACACTGAATCATATTTTTTAAACATGCAACAAACAGCAGGGTCTACATTGTTTCTTTCAGCCATAACAATAATTTGAATGACTGTGTTATGAATTAATTAATTGTACAGAGGAGGTTTTTCGCATTATGATTTCAACGGGTATCAGTTTACAATATCAATACCCTACGCTTCTCCTCCAAAAATATAAGAATAAATCAATAATCAAGGACAATACTCCAATTACTCACCATTAACGCTTTTACCATACTGACTAAGCGCGACACCTGCTGGTGACAAAATACCCCCCCCCCCATACGTCACTGTCAAGCGTGTAAGTGTGGGATCTAATCTTTATTGTTGTGCTGATTCCAGTTATTTAATGTATATATCTTTTGCAGACGCTTGTATTTCCATAGACATTTACGAATTTGAGCTGTGTGTTTGGCACAGTGGTAGATGTTCTTGGCTTGACTGAGGCTCTTTCATCTCGACTCCAGTGCACAAACATATAGCTTAATGCGACCAGTGTTCCCTCTTTTATTCCACTCACCATAGCAACCGAGAGGAAGGGTTCAGAAATGCTTTGCCCATGAATGAAACAAACGGTCTTAGTGGGGCTGCGAGAGAGATGGCATCTTCGACCGGGAAGGGCACACAGAGTTAACCCAAGAAGGTTTTCGTTGTATTTGCATATATTGCATTTAAACATATATATATATATATGTAAACCTTCTTTATTCTTCACATTTTATTCAAATCGAATTCAAACTAAATTGACTTCTGCGACTGTCTGTAGCCTATGTTTTGGCGAGCCCCAAATGTTTCTCATTTAAACTGCGTCGGTTGCCGTCTCGTTTATTTTAAGCATATCTTGTTTAATCACTTGCATATTTTCTTAGCTGCCGGTCATGATCTGCTAGACTGGTTTTTAGCTCAGCTGCTCCTCGTGTGCTGTGTCGTCTCTCGCAGTCGTTCGGGAACAACTAAAACGCTCGTCGTCGTTAACACGCCGTCTCGAGGTCTACATCGCGCGCTGCAAAACAAGTGAGTGCCGCAAACCAAGTTGCATCAAACTTTGGCACAGAAGTAAAAGATCGATTTATGCAAACGACCTGATATCCACTCGTACGCGACTCCACCGAGAATTCCACCGAGGGTCTCCTGTTTGAATTTGATTGATTGCACATTCTCCACTGGACATTCACTACAAAACACCAGCTTATCCGTCTGCTCGCTATTTATAAAGCTAAACAGTTTTATTGATTTTTACACGAAAAAGGAATTTTCATCTATATGCATCACACGCGCATATATATATATATATATATATAGGTCATACTATATACATAGATTAACGTAAAAGTGTGCTATATTCTGCGTGGTAATATAGCTGTAACCCCGCTGAATGCTGATTTGTTTTCACTTACCTTAAGATTCCACGATAACTGGAAAAATGTCTCAAATACTGCATTGTTCGTCCATCAGTGACCGACTCTCTCCCTCCGTTTTGGTCCTTCCTAAGATTTTCTTCCCTCTGACTCAACTGAGCGGAGCTCTCCTCTGCACCGCTATTATTTTCACTAAAATATATGAAAATTTATGCAAATGAAAATCAGCACTAACTGTTCGTCTCTTGTTATACTTGGGGATTTTTCCCTCTCTACTTGCACAGAAAACAAATGATCTCCCCAGCAGGGAACATGGGGACCTTGTTACATAAACAAATAAATAATAAACAGCCTACTTTTCAGATTAAAAAAAAAACAAAAAAAACATTAAACTTCAAAAGTTGAAGGCTTGAACATTTGAAATTGCTTAGAATCCTCGGAGTGTGTGAATCCCTTTCCTCACACTGGCTATCGCGTTTCTTATTTGGCCGCACGAGATTTTCTTTGAATGGGAGCAGTATGAAATACATAGCAGTAATTTAGACCAAAATCTGTTGGAAATTAATGAATAGACAGCCCCGTGGCGGTGGCCCTACTTTGACGTTCAATGTAAACAAATCCACGAGGTTCTCTCGGTTTTTGAGTCTGATCCAAATGAAATCTTCTGGGAAGGGGAGTGCGTGTAGTGCTCTCTTGGGTTTTCTACAAAACCTGATTCGGTGTTTTTATACCAAATACACCGACACTAAATAAAATCTGAAATAGGCTTTTCTGTCACAGTAGCTTTTGGAGTGATTATTCTTGTAAAATGATGCATTGGTTTACGTAGGCTATGATTTGCCTGTCTTTAGGCTAATATTCTAGTGGTAGTTCATAAGCAACGCCAAGTGTCACAGCTCTCTTGTATAGCCCACTGAAGCTGGGGGACCGTATGTCAATCACCCCAAAATTTCTTTGGACTTGCACTTTTATTTATACCACTGGGTGATTCCATATGTTGTAGGGGTCTGATGGTAAAGTCTAAACAATTTAGCGCGAAATTTGAAAAGGAATGTCGTATTTGCCCTATCGACAGTCGATCTTGCTTGTTAAATGAAAAGTCGTTTCTTGCAAACCCCCAAAGGACTGCTCAGTTTGCCTTAGTTTGGGTTGCCACTTTCTTCCCATGCCTTTCTTGCGTCGAGTTGCCTTGCACTCTCTGTTTCCGCTTGGAAGCATCGCACAGTGATCTCGTTAACTCTTGAGAGGCCAGGAAAAAAAAAATAGTAGGCTAGCAGTCAATAGTAGTGACGCAATTACGATAGTTACTGCGTCGATGTTTTTATATTATTGCGTTTAAAATTGCAACAGACAAGCTGGAAGAAAAACTATATTTTAGAGAAATTGGATGTAAACAGAGAGCCCACGCAGTGGAGCTCAAAAAAAAAACTATTTCGAAATTTCAATTAGGCCTAAAAGAAGATCTGTTGTGTTTGTTAGAGGTCACTGTTCATCTCTCTTAAATAAATTCAACAGAAGGCTTAGTGATAGAACTGTGTGTTGTTATTTTATTATGGCCCTGAGAAAAAGCCCACTGACAGTCACACTGTCTTGTCAATGATTCACCAAAATAATTCAGCAAAACTTGTACTTAAATTGGGATTTATTCATATATTTCCACATTTTTAAGAGTTTTCGGTCATTTATCTTGATTTATTTATTTAAATTCAAAAGCAGCCAATTGGAATAGCCGGAAGGGGGTCTAAGTGCCTGAAGCGAGTTCTCTAGACCTGTCAATCTCCCCCGTGCTATCCAATCAACGAGAGCCGTACACCCGACTTCCTTGCATTTGGGGACAAGACGTGGACGATGTACGCAGCGCAGGGTAAACACTCGTGTGTCCTCGAGCTCTGAGGGAGGGACGGAGCTAACTGTCAGCGAGAGAGAGAGAGAGAGAGAAAGAGAGGGAGGGAGAGTGAGCGAGGGAGAGGAGAGAGAACAAGCGAATGAGAAAGAAGGCATGCAACACTGCTTTGCACTGTAATACTGGATTGTACTTCAACTGGAGCGGTTTGGCAGGTTTAAACACATCAAAACAGAACAAAGAGACAGACTTTACAGCACCATAAAAGAATCTGCAAAAGAAAAGAAATAAAGGGACGGAGCAAGTGAAATCGCTGCGGCTAAATCACAAAAGAATTGAGGAAGAACCACGTTTAATATTTTTCCACTCGGTAACGGAACATACGTTTGGACTTATTATTTTTAAGGGCATAATACAACTTCTTCAAGCGCCAGAAGTTTCTCGCGGGACAAAGTTTTGAAACATTTTTTTTTTTTTTAATTCTTTCATTTGTTTTGTTTTTTCCTTGTTCTCAGACTATTTAAACAGAAAATATATCGAAGGACTGTTTGACTTCCGAGGGCTTTTCAACGCTGACATAAAAGTGGAATTTATCGTTTCAGTCATTCATATGTTCGAAATATATGAATGCACAAATTATTCAAGAGACGGATTTCGTCCTCTCGCCTACAATTTCTTTCTCTTTGCTTTTTGTTGATGGTGTTTGCCAAAACACAAGCCAGACTTTTAAAGTTTGAATAATTCATGAGATATAATTTGCCTGCATTAAAAAAGTTTCTGCAAAAGGGAGGGGGTGATCAGCAAACATATTCATAAGGTTAGCGGAATGGCCACAGCGGCTTCCAACCCTTATCTACCCAGCAGTAGTATATTATCGTCCGGCTCGATCGTGCACTCGGACTCCGGAGGTGGGATGCAGCAGGGCAGTGCTGCGGTAACCTCAGTGTCCGGTGGGTACAGAGGAGACCCAGCGGTTAAAATGGTACAAAGCGATTTCATGCAGGGCGCGATGGCAGCGAGCAACGGGGGACATATGCTGAGCCACGCTCACCAGTGGGTGACGTCCTTGCCTCACGCTGCAGCGGCGGCCGCAGCTGCCGCAGTGGCCGCAGCTGAAGCCGGATCGCCGTGGTCGTCTAGTCCCGTTGGAATGACAGGCAGCCCGCAGCAGGACGTGAAAAATAACTCGGGGAGAGACGATTTGCACTCTGGGACTGCGCTGCATCACAGGCCCCCACATTTAGGTCCCCACCAGACTCACGCGGGTGCCTGGGGTAGCACTACTGCTGCCCACATCCCTTCTCTAACCGGGAGCCAACAGCAGCAGCAGTCCCTCATATACTCGCAGCCTGGAGGCTTCACGGTGAACGGCATGCTCAGTCCGCCGGGCAGCCAGAGCCTAGTACACCCGGGTCTGGTTCGTGGCGACACGCCGGAGCTCGATCACAGCAGCCACCACCACCACCATCACCACCAGCATCAACATCACCAGCAAGCACACATCGGAGTGAACAGCCACGACCCGCACTCCGACGAGGACACGCCGACGTCGGACGACTTAGAGCACTTTGCCAAGCAGTTTAAACAGCGCCGGATCAAACTGGGCTTCACGCAAGCGGACGTGGGCTTGGCGTTGGGCACTCTGTACGGGAACGTCTTCTCGCAGACCACAATCTGTCGCTTCGAAGCGCTCCAGCTCAGCTTTAAGAACATGTGCAAGCTGAAGCCGCTGCTTAACAAATGGCTGGAAGAGGCAGACTCCTCCACGGGCAGCCCCACCAGCATCGACAAGATAGCGGCACAGGGCAGGAAGCGCAAGAAGCGCACCTCCATCGAAGTGAGCGTCAAAGGTGCGTTGGAGAGTCACTTCTTGAAATGTCCCAAGCCTTCGGCCCAAGAGATAACCTCTCTGGCGGACAACCTGCAGCTGGAGAAGGAGGTGGTGAGAGTTTGGTTTTGCAATCGGAGACAGAAAGAGAAAAGGATGACGCCCCCAGGAGTGCCGCAGACGCCGGAGGATGTATATTCTCAGGTCGGCAATGTGAGTGCAGATACACCGCCCCCCTCCATGGACTGCAAACGAATGTTCAGTGAGACATAGAACAGCATACAAGACTAAAAATATTTTATATATGACTAATCTGATAAAACACAGACTATCATCAAGATAGCAAAACATTTTGATACTGTGATTGTGAGGGAATATTGAGACTGCAGATGTGTTATATATTTTTTTCACAAGAAAGAAAAAAAAAAATCACCCCTCTTCCTTTCCAACCCTAAACCGCCCGCTAATCTTCTTCCAGGCCCTTAAATGTCTTAACCTAAAAGGTTGTGTCTGCTCTTTCTTTCAGGGACATTTTTTAGTAGATTACTTAAAAGATGCAAGTTTAACTGGGCCGAGCGAACCGGGCGACCAGAGGGTGACAACTACAAGTTCTTTCCACCAGGTAATATTGGCGCATTAACTTCAACTGAAAAAATAATAGAAATTAGCAATGAACAACAAAATCTTTGCCCCCCTACCCTGTTGTACCAATGTCTTGTTTGAGAGGCAAAAGACGCAGGCAATTGTGTGTGTTGTTATGGGACATTAAACCTCAAACAAAGGGATGAAATTCAACTGAAACAATGCGAAGAACAGTGGCATCCACGAAGCTTCCATCCAACTTGGCAGAGAAGACTGCATGGTTTGATATTATCCAAAAATATGGAATGGATTTTTTTTTTCTGTCCTTCCAATCCTTACAAAAACAACAAAAGACTGCCCTCAGTTTCTGATCTCCAAGATCACATCTTTTGATTTTTTGTAAAGAACTGAATCTTACGTGGATTTTTGAGGACAAATTTAAATCAAAGATGACTTTTGAAAAGACTGAATATTCCGCAGCTGCACCTCTTTGAAAATCTTCTGTGCGAACATCCGTTGCCAAGTGGGCCAGAGCTGGTGCTGTGGATGTTTTCATGTGCTGCCATTTCCAAGCAGTATTCTTTGGTAGGTTTTAATAAACAAGACTATGTAAAGCCGGCAATATAGATTCATTAGATCAGATGCTGATCGGAATTATTTACTTAATATTTTTCATTAAAATGCTTTGTTTTAATATTTTATTCGGGATACATACGAACTATTCCAAACAGTTATTATTTATTTCCCCCAGACTTGTGTACAATGTTTCCCCCCCCCCCCCTGTTTTTGTTGTTGACCTCATTTGTTTTGTTTAATTTTGTATTCTCATTTTTAAAAGAGCACAAATCTACACGAGCTGACTTTGACAGTAGGTAATAAGGGTATATTTTGATGTGATGATTTGATTGTAATTTAATTTCAGTAGTGATTCCGTAAGAGATGATCGAGAACAATAAATTTGTTAGAATGAAACAAAATTGTGTGTTGTGCCTAAGATCGTAGCTGCTTTTAATTTGTTAGGAGGCTCTTTGAGCAATATTTAGCCAAAATGCATTGCATTTTAAAATGATGTCTGCTGAATATTAATAGCCTAACGTTATGACACGCAGAATTGAAATAACGCTCCAAATCCAAACCTTGCTTTGATTATGCCAACAATATAGAGATGTTTGATTAGAAATACAACCGTCATATAAACATTTCACACAATGAGTTTTTTCTCTAAATAACTAAATAAAAATAGATCAGTGCTACGTGGCAATCATTTAGGCCTCAGCAGAAAGCACTAACCCGAGTTTTGCATTTCTAGAACTTCCAGAATTTCCATTAAGCTAACTCACCTCTTTGACAAAGCAGCAAAAGTGTCACCGCGGTAAATCACTTCAGTGTAAAACCATTTTGTTAGCAGGATGAAATGAGGCTTTGTGACAAGTAATAGAGATAGCAACGTTCAGTAAATCTCACGAGAGAAAGCACAGAAAAGTTGATCGCTTGTGGAGGTGGAGTGTTTACAGTGTTTTGTGTAGGCTACCTGTTTTATATTTAAATCCATATGCATTCTACAAACCCGACCATCATGTTTTGTTTTTTTTAAATCAGTGTTTAACTGGTCTGCTTTTTGCAAACATCTAATATCTATCTATTTATCTATCGTCTAAAATATTGCTAAATGATCACTTTTGAAATAAGTACATAAAACTGGAAACTAAAACACGTGTTTACAGACATTTTGAATATGCATGATTTTTACTGCAGTTGGCATTCGATCAGTCCAGGTGTTTAATAGCAAAATATAACTAGCCTATAGTTTCTATTTTTCTCAACAGATATAACGGAATATCTAAATGCTGAATTATTTTTATTACTTACATTTTATATTTTATTGATTTATTTGAGTTCAATCCACATCTTATCAGTTTTGCTTCTTAAAATAAACCAGATTACTTTATCTCACCAATGCCCTCAGGACTAAACAGGCCTGTGTATAATTCATGCTGTAAACTTTAGACATGTCATACAATTATTTCATTTTTTTATTCCTAGCGTTATTCATGTAAGCTTAACTATGTTGGGGATGAAATTATTCTGAGCTAGGCCTCATAAATAAAACGGACGAAGTGTTTTGTAAGAGGCCGAAAACGGCAGCGTGATCGCTTCAACTTTTTCTTGGGATGACTATTCAGCAAAACGCGCAATTCCCTCTCACTACGATTTAAATTTCGCGGATGAATTCCCATACACTAGTTGCTTAGCAACTAAATTCAATCAATGTTATAGAAGTATGCATGCCTACTCTTTGTCCCCAATAATAAGAGTGTCGGTCTGACATTCAGACTGATTTTGTGCGACCCGAGTTAAAGAAATGCTGTCATTGAGGCTAAATTAATTCATAAGTAAAATGTAAAACATTTTGAGGGGTGAAATCAGCTAATGTGAGACATTTCAGCTAATGGGGATGATTGCTTCACGAAGAATCAGATATCGCGTTGTTTACTAGTATTGTTTATTTAAAAACATTGTAGGTTTAGAGGAAAATGTCTGGACAAAAGTCTTCAGAATAATTTTCCGGTGACCCTGTTTTTCTTTCGGGAATTATATTAACTTTGTGAATATATAAAAATAGTATTTTAATTTACAGATTTACTCACATTTAGCTTTCTGTAGTTTGCAAGGAGGCCTGGAATATGTTAAGCAAGCTCGTGCCAAACTGCAATAAACTCCATAGTGCTGTCACATGACTTTCGACCCACGTGCTCAGATGTATCCGCTGCTGATAAAATATAGCGAAGAACTACTACGATTATAAAAAAAATCCGAGTTTCTTTCTTCCTTTCTGTATGTTTTCCTTTCTTTCTTTAAATTATTAACTCAATGTGCCGACCGTTCTACCAATCATTTTTTTTTTAACTTTACGTATTTTTACAAGCAACTCAAATTATTATTAGCGTTTTGTAAGTATGATAGTCATTCATAAATAATATGACCACCGCGTTTTGCTCAAATTAAATGTATTTTATTCCATATATCCTTTCTTGCCAAACCTCCCCATTAAACAAACTTACAATTATGTCACGGTTAAATAATAGCAAACAGAACCTGAAGTCCATAACTCTAATATGAGTATAGGCTATTTGTAACAATAATATAGCTAACGTTACACATGTACTTTTGGAAAGACGTTTCAAGTTGAGTTGTCAAGTAATAACATTTTAATAATAATGATGATAATAACAACAACACAGAGTAAATAACATCGCGCTGGCAATCCATCTATCATGAAATGCATTTGATACAGGCCTTCTTAAATTTCCTAAATATTATAATTAAAAAGTTTGCTAGTTTGAGGCCAAAATTACTTGTCACTAGATTTTTAACGAGTAATTTTAAACATGAAATCAGACTAGGACACTCACTAATTTAGGGCATTTATGTGTTATAAGCAATTTTTAATGTGCAACAAAATTCTACTTTGAACATCGCACTTAATGTCACAATAACTAACAAGATATTTTATTCTGAATGAATAACGTGGTCTCTCAACTGAACAAACGAACACAAACTCGTGTTTTGATCAGTGTCAAAAAAGGTAGGCTGGTGTTAATGTAATCGATGAGGTTTCCACACTTGATTGTTTACAATCTATATTTAGACGAACAGAAATAGGCCAGGCTCTTCACGGTTTTTTTCTTTCTTTTTTGTCTCTTAACCCCTCGTGCTGTGCACATACATAATGCTCTTACATGGGACACTTCTCAGTAGGGAGACGTCCTCCAGACCGCCTTTGTTAATCCATGTTCTATTGTTACTATGTTGGTAATAAGCAGTAAGTAGAAATGGTTCTAACCTTTAAACATCTGTATTGTTTTAACTCAGAATACCTGCATTTTTATATTCTTGGCAGAATGCTTGGTTTTTATATTCGTCATTCGTCACAGTGTGTTTATAAAAAAAGGTCGTGTCAAATGATAGAATAATTAGGCTATTTGACTGTGAAACATTTTACTCCTCATAGAGCTATGTGAATTAGCCTTTAAATATATACATTTAGTTATTAAAAAGTTTTTGATTCCTAAAATAGTCGACCACTTAACTCGAGGAAAAAGTTAATAATGCGCACGTGGTGAATTCTGTATAGTAATGCATTTCTAATTATTGCATATATCATTTTTTGTATAGTCAGTAAACATATATTAAATAAATAAGTTACATAAATATTTAATTTAATATGAAAAAATTATAGTAATAATAATAATATGCCACCTTATTATTAAGTGATAAAAGTATCCTCTTTGCGGTAGGCCTGTTTGTTTAAATAATCAAAAACAGATTCCAGAGCACACAGACTCTGTCACTGTACTGCCGCAGCGTGTCATAAGTAAGGGCCCTCAGAACTCCATGGAAGTCCCCAGTTGTGCTGTCTGGAGGACCAGCCACTCCCAGTCACTCTCTCCCTCTGGAGACACACTGTAAACGCCGTTCATGTTCAGCGGGCGCAGGTGCTACTCCCCTCTGTAAACCTGAGATTACATTTCCATCACATGCCTCATGTGAAACAACACATTTACGCAATTCTCAAAGCCACTGGCCATGTATGTGCTGTCTTTATTGTTAAGTCACAGCACTGTTGACAAAATATCAGCCTAACTTAATTTGCCTATTTTATCATCCTGTTATTTTTTATATTGTTGCTTATCTGTGTATTAGATCAGTTTAGCATTATACAAGTTGTACGATTTGCATTGCTGCATGGTGTCTCATTGAGATCCCAGCCTCTTTAGACAGAGAACTGTGCAGACTTAGCTGCTGTCACTTGGGTCCCTGGTGGTGTCTAATGAGTTCTTATGTGCTGAGTGCGACTACCGTAAAGGGAGTGTACAGTTTTATTGCCTAAACAAATAAGTAGTTTTTATACAGAACTAACAAAGCAACATTCAAAATTTGTAGTAAGACTGGACCATTCGGACCACTGGTGAAACTGATCGCTCCGGATCATATGCCCAAACGGTATGCAGTGCGCGCTGGGCACCGCGTGCCCTCCGCCGCTCTTGAGCGCGAGAATAGAACTTAATGAAATATGTATGCAGAGTGACGTGACGTGTGAGGTTTCCTTTCTATAGAATGAGAAGTTCAAGTCTCTGCGCTTTGAGGGACAGACAAGGAGACGGACAGGTGAGGGAAAGGGCCACTGAACTAGGGTTGAGTGTTTTTAAATTACTTAAAATGGCCCTAAACCACTTCATAATCTTTTTGGTGGCATATAAAAATCTAAAACTAGAAGGTTAGTCATACATTAAAAATATATAGGGATAACAAAAAGAGTCGTTTGTTTGTTTTAATTCTAATCTAATACATTTATAAAGATATCTAGTTTGTTGCTTTGTGAACTAAATTTTATATACTTAGTACATGAAATTTGATTAAATTAGCAGTTGGCCACCATTTGTTTCCTCGACAGTAAATTAATCTTACAATTACCTATTATTGTGAGTTCAAATTATCTGTCAGCTACCTATTTTTTTTAAGTAAAAGTAACGTAAAAGTAGTCAATGTTTTTAAGTAAAAGTAGAAGTTGTTTATTTGTAGCAGTAGCAATAATAAAATAATACACGTCATTCAATTATATGTTAACTTATTATACAAAGCACAAGGCTTTTTTGTTGTCCGTCCCGTGATTTAGGCCTGCTTAATAGCTATTAATAGCCCACATTTGAGACAAAAAATTGTTAAGAAAATATCTATGGTGTTGGGAAACGATTTTTGTGGGTTGAGTATTGAGACGAAGGAATTCCCGTCTTTTTCAAGTCACTGCATCCTTCTAAGCTCAACAACACACTTACAGCTCTACAGTCTTCTACGCAACTGGAGCGAATACTTCCATGGCCCAACAGCGCCATCTGCCGCTTTGCACGGAGGTGTTGTATCACTGTTATTCACAAAGATGAACCAATTGTTTTCTCCACATGTAGCCTAAATTGTACACATGGATTTATATACTGCTTTTGCATTTATTTGATTAGGCGGATGATATAGATAATGGATACATTTTCATATTAGGCCTAATATGTTGCCATGTTCCCCCAAAGTTTTTTCAAGTTCAACACTTCACATAAACGTCCACCAAAGAATTTGTAGGCTACTACAATTTTTTATGCTCTAAATCAAAGTCAAGGGACCTATACTTTTCTATTTGATCATCTGGTAACCTATGGAAGATTCCATTGATCACGGCTGGTTTCAAAACAGGACTTTAGTAAAGCTTAAAAGGTCCTTAATTTGTAAGGCACGTTTCCTAAAATACAGTTATTTTAACTGGGGGCTTTCTTTAATTGGTGCCTTCATAGTTTATTGGAGAAAAATATAGTGCATTCATGTTAATCCATTTGTATTTTACAACGCGTCTGAACATTTTAACAGTGAATTAATGAGTGAGTGAATAGGAAAATACAAAATCTCCTTTTGCAACGTGCATGCCATGTGACATTATTATGGGTGCATAACTTCAGACAAGCCCACCTCGAAGGTCGCTGCACAGTGAAAACACACGGAAAGCAAGACAGAACAAGAATTTGGTAAACCCTTTGTAGGAGATAAACACACAATACTCGATAAATGCACGATAAATGCACACAAACTGCTTTTAAAGTGGAGACAAGAGGGTTAACAAGGGTGTGGAGCTGATCAATTGTCATGGGAACAAACAAGGGGGCAGAGACTGAACAGGAGAACACTGAAACAGTGGGGAACACACTTCATAATAAGAGTCCTTATGTACAATGCAGAAACACAGACAGAGGTCCATGGTGGAGTGCCCTCTGGTGGAGCTCAAAGGGCACTTTGGCCGGCCAAGGAGCAGCTTCCAGACGTTCAAAATACAGTCCATAAGGAAAGTGGAACCGGACCTGAAGCATAGAGCCAAGGTGGGCGTGGACCGTTGAGCAGATGGCGCTTTTCCACTGCGCCGTACGACTCGGCTTGGCAAGGCTCGTTACGGCACGGCACGGCTCAGTTTGCACTTCCACTGCAGTTTAATACCGCTTTAGAGTGGGCGGGATTATTCACGTGGCGTTATAGTTGCGCCGCCTCTACTGCCGTGACATCCTCGTAAACACACCACAAACAAACACACAACAATTTTTTATTCCGTATTGCCCCATCAAGCTCTCGCTGGATCCGCTCCTCGGCTATCAACGAGAGGAACATACTTCCTCAATAGACCACGAAACATCCATTTTTGGTTGATACAAAAAGGTGCGTTTCTTCGAACAAAACAGTTGCGTCTGATCTTTCGCTGGCTGTGCTGATTTAAATCTAGTGCGTCTGTTGTGTCTCATGTGGCAAGTTCAGTGACGCAGTAATAACGATTTTCTCCGTCCAGCAGAGTTTACACGTCACGTCTTGACTCGCTTGGAACCTCGACTGAGGTGGTACTAAAAAAAGGACCAGGTACCAGGTACTGTTCCCAGTGGAAAACCCCCCAAAAGTGAGCTGTACTGAACCGTACCGTACCGTACTATGCAGTGGAAAAGCGCCAAAAGATAGTGGCAGACGGGACCATGGCAGCCTTCTACAGCCTCCGTGGCCATGACTAAGCCTGACAGGGATTCAGAGGTGTCCTCTATAGCCGTGACAGGGACAAATAAAAGTTTGTTGGCTTCCAGGGGGCCTGTGGGGCAAACCAAGTGGGCAGCCACTGGTGGAACCTCTGGAGAATCTCCAGCCTGAGCCGATCTCTCTGGAGGTTGTGCAGCCATCAGCAGAACCCCCGGGTGATCTAAGGCACAAGCCGACACCTCTAGCGGTTCTTGGACTGGAGTGGACTCTGAGGGTTCCCAGACTGGAGCAGACTCTAAGGATTCTTGGACTGGATCTGGCTCTGGATCGGGCTCAGAGGATTCTTGGACTGGATCTGGCTCTGGAGCGCAGTGTGCGGTACACACATTCAAAAGAGCCACCACCATGAGAGGTAGCACAAAGGATACAGGGACAGTCTCTAATATGGCCTGTGCAGTAACCCTGGAGATGACATTTGCAGTGGGTCATCCAAACTGGACACAAGCTTCCTACGTCATTGGGTAGCCCAGGTGACTTCATTTGCAACATCCATGATGCTCGGGAGCAAGGAGACATCCAAGGTGAAGACTGTGGCTTGATTTCCATGAAGTTTCAGTGAAATTTCTGTTGTGATGGCCATCTTGTGCTGCAACTCTGGGTTGGCGGCCGTCTTGGGCTGTGGCTCTGGCTTGGCAGTCATCTTGTGCAGCGGCTGTGGCTCTGGCTTGGTGGCCATATTGTGTCGAAACTCTGGATGATCAGAAGCAATATTAGCTTGACTTGGCTGGTGCAGGTCTGCAATAACGTGACTTAAATCATGGAAATCCATGAAAAGTTTACTTAACTTATGGTGGGCTGTTGCAGGTTGACTTGGCTCCTGATCCTCAATGGTGGCTTGGCTTGATGTTTGACAATCGACAGTAGCTTGACTGAATTCATGATCGGCAGCTGTGTCATAATGGGGCGCTATGGTGTCCGCCATCTTGTGCATGTACTCCGGGGCATGGACCAACTCCGTATTAAACACTGTGCCGCGATCCTCATCTGCAACACCCACAGTAAATTAAGAGCCAACAGTCCACAGAGCATAGTCATATAAATGAGCCAGAGATGAACAGAGATCCTCGCATATAAATGGTGAGCGCAGGGGTCGATTAATGCCGTAACAAAATATCTGAACTGGACAATGTCTGGGAGATCTGAATTACAGTATATGCAATGACTAGGAAGTCTTGAATATGGCTTTCCAGTGATCGTGTGTTGTGTTTCAGGGCAAATAAGTTGCTTATAGTACCCATACCTGGCCAGTGTTCTTCACAAAAGCTTGGGTGAGTATTCTGTAATGATGGAGACGGGGGCGTTTGAATCTGGTGGAGCACTCTGGCCGGTGATCGTAACAAATATTAATTTCATGCAACATTTTGTAGACTAGCATAAATAATTAAGTATTCACTTAACTTTTAGGGTCTTCTTAGCAACATAGGGTAAAACTTTATTTTAAGATGTTTCATGTACTTGCTATTATAATAACAATAAATTATACGCAAGTAATCCTAAGACAAACTTTACAAACTGTAAAAAGGACACCTTAAAATCTAACCATACATTTTAAAGAAAACAAACATCATCCAGAAACTCTGTCTCCCACATCACATTCCCAGAACATAATCTTGTAATTTTAAGATATTGGTGAATGCAGATATTCAGAGAACTGTATATTCATATATAACTGCAAGAACATGTCCTATAAAATGTTGCTCTAAACTATTATTTCTTAAAGCACATAAAACAGCTGTGAGATATATAAACATTGTAAAATAATAATGTACATTTTGGTGAAAAATCTTTGGTGGAATTGGGTTATTTATATAAGTTATTTATAATGTATTTTGATTATCTTCCTATACATGTTTAATACTGACATTTAACTAATATTGACCTTGACATGGGTGATCATATTTCAACAAGCAACTCAAAATTAGCATAATCAGGATTTTGTACTTGTGATAAAAATTTGTTTTTTACAACATTCTGCAATCAATCATTATAATTATGGCCTTTATCATGTGTATATTATTTGCTTGCAAAATGCACAAAAATTGCTCGCTTTTTAACAAGTTTTGCAAGAATTGTATTTTGCTCTGTCCAAAACACAGAGAGTAATTTACTAATATTAACAATAGGAGACCTTATGGGAAATGTTGTTAGTTTATTGCAGTTTTCAGTGGTAAAGTGCTTTTCAATTACACAAGGTAACTTTGTATTTGTTCCCAAATCTCTCAGGTTTTGAGGATCTCTGTGCTTCGCAGTCCCCTCCCAGACAGAAGATAATTGGAGTTCCATTAATCACTCAAATCCATGGCTTCCACATGCTGTCTGTTCCCAAATGTTAAGTTGCCATGCTCTTGTTTGAGAGGAATAAATTTAGCCTGGATCAGGATGGATGGTGGTGGAGATGTTGGGGGGATCGATGGTCCTCAGGGGTCTGGTGACATCTCCAGCCACACGCTTGCCTTTGCGTCATGGCGTTCCGCCAACTGAGGTCAGCTATCCCAGCAGGCCATTCTCTTCAGCAGCAGTTACCAAGGTGACAGCATGTCAGAGATTTGGCTGCTTGGAGCGGGCTTGTAGAGAGCTGATGCATCACCTCCTTGATGGATTTGCCAATAGTGCTTAGACCAGGAGGAGCAGCAGCCCGCATGACACACACTGTCCCAACACACGGATGCAAGTGCCGTCCCATCAAGAGATCACCCCTTGGTTCGAATAGGCACATGCTTTCCTATACATCCACTGATCAAGCAAAGTATCAGTGGCTCTTGGACAAGAAGGAAAATGGAATTACAGTATCTTCAGAGGCCCTAGAAGGGGAACAGCGGAGCAGAAAGAGGGGCTGTTGGGTTCAATGTCTCATTAACCAGGTAGGGATTTAGAGCATAGAGCATCTGAGCCTTCTTTAGCTCATAGAGTTGCAAAGTAACCATTTATAGGTTTCAGGGTTTAATAGATTACTAATAACTGGACCCACATATCCTAGGTTAGGTATTTCTGCCTGAAGCCAATAAATAGATCACTGTGAATAGATGCCACAGCACTTTTGCACCACTGGAAAATCTTTTTTCTAGATAAGAAGAGAGAGTAAATGAGTGAGTGAAAGTTGTTTTGTATGCAAGTGCAGCAGGTTCACTGGGTTTTCTACAATAACACAGAAGATGCTGTAATTGACGGCTTCAATCTCAGGACAAACCAGTCTTGTTGTGAAAAAAAGTTGTCCATAGCATAAATGGATTCTGTAACTCTTTTGAGAAGGAGAGATGAGGATAAAAGGCTCAAAGGTGCTCTACAGCAGCCCTCATTAGGACAACTGCAGGTGTGGGAGAGTTAACACCTGGTCACTCATTCACCAACCCCGTGCGGCAGAGATTTAACTAATCCGCTCATCGTTGGGCAGACGGGTGATGTACTCACTCACAGAGGTTTTGATACAAGAGTGATTAACCTTAAACATCAAAGGTGACCTGACAGAAGCGCAGGCAGATGAAGAGAAGAAATGCAGAAAACTTAGTTAGACATCTGTAGTGCACTTGCAAGCGTTGTATGTGCAGATTCTTAAATCATTAAAGGCTTTACTCACAGAAATAATAGTAATTAATTTGGTGTAATACACAAAGGACATAATTATCTTTTTTTTGTACGGGCACATATTTAATTACCCGTAATTGTTCCCTGAGCCTCGTTCAAAAGGGGTGTAGACTAGACAATCATAATGCATTATGCTCTAATCCTATATTTGTTTTTGCAAAGAGGATATCACTATATCAAAGAATTCATATACAGCAACTACTTCACAATGCTTGAACAAAAACATCTCGGAACTCGTTCTCAGGTCAGGTTTACATCATCAGTAGTCTTATGTGAAGAGCATTATATATGTTAATAACTGCCAGATTTATCCCTTTTCTCTCGCAGACCAAAGAACAAAACTACTGATTAACGCAAATTCTTGTGAAGTGTGGAGAGTGTTGGGAGCTAAATTTGCCCCCTGTGCCGAGGGCTGAGGGCAGCCGCGCGGCTCCTTGAACACAAGATGGAGTTTAATAAGTAAACAGAACAGCGAGAAGACAGAGACTCTGATCATAGGCCCGTTCGACCACCCCGGCCCCCTGCAAGCCAGGCGAGCTGATTAGCTCTGCCGATTGTACCTAGTAATTGCAGTGCCATGACCCCCTCCAGGCAAATATTAGATTTTAGTGGTTTAACCTTTGCAGTCTACAGTGGGTTTAAATTGCCTGTGCAGATGTTGGGGAGCCCAGCGGTAGCCGGAGAGCCGGTGTCCTCTCATCAGCAGAGGGAGATGTCTCAAGACTCCCGGTCCTTATTATCCTTGTCTCATTTAGAGCAACTCTTTATGTCTGATTGGTAGCACAGAGACTTTCACCGATATCATCGCTGGAATCAACTTTGTTGTTTAAAGTGTTTATAATAGTGTGCGCAAATGCTGCTGTGCGCAAGCAATTAAAAGACGGAGTGCAAACAACTCTAAAAGAAATCCCCAAAATGAATATGTTGGTTCAAAGAGGGATATTATGCTTGGAATGTAGTTAAAGGTAGCAGGACGAGAGGGTGCCCCTTGCAGGGCAAGTCCATTAGAAGGAAATGTTCATGAGATGAAGCGGTAGGAAGTTTTTCTAAGGTCAGTCTCAGCTACTCCGGAGAGTCAGATTACTCCCGTCTTGTCTGGGGTCTTGAACCTCTTCCTCCCAAGCGACAGGCAGCTGCATCCCACGGCCTCTTTCACCGCACTGCGTAGTAATGGCTTCCTTCCTGTAGTCGCCACCGGGACCCTACCTCAGACGCTTACCTGGGAAAAAATACAGACGCAAGATGAAGGAGGGGTGGGGAGGGGGAAGACACTGGTCTTTTCATCCATGGGAAGCAGGGAAGGAACCCTTCAACTTGTCTCAGGCTGGAAACCCAATACAGCCATTCCAACTAGTTTGTGTGTGTTTGGGGCGGGGGGGCCTACAAAGTGGTTCCATCTGAGAATGAAAGACACTCACACGGGAAACAGCCTTCACACACAACGCAAAGAGTTCTGATCTATCATTACCGCCTGTGTAACAAATATTGCACCGATGATCCGAGGTGTGCAACATGAGATGAACAAGATACATTGAGAAAAACTGTGCAATTGCTGGCTCTAGCCCCATGACCACATGAGCTTGCAAAGGAGGCATTAGCAGAGCTGGCAGAGGCAAAGCACTTCACTGATCTAAATCGCCCCATTCTTCCTTATCAGCACTGTGTGGGGAGCAATACTCAGGTAGCCCCCCACAGGCCCATCGCTAAAAGCCCTAATATCTATGGACGTCCGTGGCCACGGCCCAATCTGCTGCGGCGGTCGATTTGTTTCACGCACTGCCAGAAGTGCTTTGTAATTAGGCTGATATTGATGAGGCCTGATTCCAGCAGGTAATCACTGGCAGTTCAGCTTCTCTCCGCTCCTCAGCAAAACGTCTCTATTTATTACCGAGCTTTTGCTATCAATTAAAGGCCACTCCATGCACGGCTCTCTGATAATCAGTCGGATGATTTCCGTGGCTGACGGAGGGCAGATATGAAATCTGGATAAGCATTCTCCACGGATGCCTCGGGAGCATTACATTCTAACAATACTGGTGGATTCGGCATTAGAAAGGCCTCACTTGAAGGACTGTTCATTAAAAGTCAATTTCCTAAATAACCCCGTTCTGGAAACACAATGCAAATAAAACAGTGATTTCCTAAGAGTGGGCTCTGCCAGAGTTCCGCTAGGTCTCTCGCTTTCGCTCCTGCATACTTACTATTTAGTTGATTGTGTGTGCACTTACTTCTGTGTGCATCGCGTCCCTGGGCCATGCGTGTTCTGTGTGGATTACGGCTCTCTTGGATTCTGTCTGTGTCTCTGAGGAAAGGAAACCATTTGGGCCCCACTCGTATCCTCCGGCTGCCTTTTCCAATCACTGCCTCTCTACCTCTTCTTTCTCCCTACAGATAAGCAGCCAATCAGTGCAGGTGCTAGTTCATGCAGGGTAGGGGCACGGGGCGGGTTCCACGGCCCCGGGGCATGAAAGGAGCACTGGCACCCATGACAAAGACACACACTCAGACACTCACACATTTGCACCCCAACGCAAGTGTGTGTTCAAGGGGAAAAGAGAAATCTGTTGTTTTTCTTTCCCTCTTTCACCACCCTCACTCCCCTCCAGCTGTTATGTCTTAGTATCGATCAATGGTGCTCTCTGCATCGGCGAACTATTCATATTTGATTCATTATTGTAATACGGGCCTGTGTTGTGCCTTCCTAAATTGTGGCTTACGCTCTGTTATAAGCTAACGAGTTATGTGTGAACTTGTATGCTAGACATTTAAATAATAGCCATTGCTATTGAAATCATATTATGCAAACTTGTACGAATGCATTTGTAGTGTTTGTCACATACATAATATTTCCTTTTCTTGAAAAAGCCTGTTTCAAAAATCTCTGGACAGTTGCCATTTACTTTGGCACTGGCCCCGAGTAAACAAAATCATTAGACCACGTCTTAACAGAAAGCATGTGCTGTTTGTTACCACTAAGATGTTTTCACATAAATCCCTTATGAATGGAATGAGAGATACAGCGTGCAAAATACCAGAGAAAAAGCAGTTTTAAGTAGACTGCCCCTATGGCTGATTGTGTCAGCCACAATGGACGCTGTAAGCAGTGTGAAAGCTTTAAGGTGAAAACGACACACGCTGTGAGATGTGCTTATCCCATCACGAGCCAGTAAGGATATTAGGAAAAGCATGATGGAAATTATGACTGGAATAAGCTTGCATCTTACCACTAAAGCTTAAAGAATCCAGTCCCAGCTCTCTCTATCCATTTTCCCTTACTTTTCTTGCCCTTACATGCCATGCCACTTCTAACCCTTTTCCCCCTGCAGTGTAAATCTGTATTTCCCAAAAAGACACAATTTCCACATTTCAGACTGTGGAATTTGCTATTCCTTTCTCGTTCTCTAAAACCACAGAGCTCTTTCAAGGAATTTACTTTCTGGACTACAGCCACTTTCCAAAATTCCAGGAAAGGAGGGGAACATTTATTAAATTTTTGAAAAGACAACAAAACCATCTACCGGTTGTGAAATCACAACGCCTTGCTTTACAGTTAAGGATGATAAAGCAGTCACACTTTGTTAATCTTGCAATAATTTTGACATGTTCCA
>JAUMHI010000041.1:5295601-5320898 GCA_032359435.1 Enteromius unitaeniatus
TGTTTGTTTGTTTGTTTGTTTAGAGAAGTATTGCATATCTCTTCCCCTCTGGACTTTTTGAGCCACGAGCAAGACCCATGATGAAGGTGAGATTTCATCCACTTTTTTAATTTTTTTTATTTTATAATTATTAACACTGTAAATATGTTTAATATGTTCCTTTCTTTTGTTTTAGCACCCAAATGAAATATTCCCCAAACAGACAGGTATCTAGAAGTTCCCTATTAACTCTTTCTGTGCACAAAATAAAAGTTTGCTGATATCTGGTAATGAACTATTCATGTCCTGTTCTCTCTTTTAGCTGTCCAGTGGGATGCAGAAGGACGCCCTTTTCACTTTCTGTTCTACACAGGACAACAGTCCTACTATTCCCTCTTGCATGTAAGTTCATGCTCGAGTCAAAAATGCTTGCAAAAACAGGCAAAATTTGAGAGTTCTAGATGAGTTCTGTTTCTTCATCATGTGCATAATATTTTGATAGCTTCATTTTCTTAAGATGACTTTAGCTTGGGTTGCACACTTGACCTTTACCTAGTGGCAAGTGGGTGTAAAGTAATTGTTAGATTTGAATTTATTTGATTTTCTCCCTCTTTTCCTTACTTCCCTTTGCTTTTAAATAGCTTAAAAGAAGCATACACATTTTACTTTCTCTTTCCAATTTTCTTGAACAACAAAATACAACTCGCTCAGCCTATATATAAATTATAGAAGGCAGATGATAAAAGGAGTTTTTGGAGCAGTTTTGCCAGGCAAATGTTGCTTGGGCACTTTTCCGTTGAGGATGGGTAACAAATTTGTATCTGGATATTTTAGATTGGTCGAAGGCCCTCACTTAGTTGACCATTGACGACATGTTCCCAAAGTTTCCCAGTGAGTCTATTAATTTAGTATTAACAAAATAAATTGCAATAAACTATGCTATAGGCTATGCCCAATCAATGTTTCAGCCATGGAAAGCTAAAAACTAGAGAGGAGAATGTAGCTAAACATTAATTATATTACATATTCATTATATTTTCATTTAACTAACTTCATTATTTAATTGATGTTTAAATGAATCTCTCATGAAAGTGTTTTATTACTTAAATTGAAGTAGAAATGTAAAATTTTTTTTAGAATTGCTAAAATAACATGAATAAAACATTAATATAAAATCTGCTTTGTGCAGTTTAATTGTTATATACAATGTGTAAAACTATATTGAGTTTTATTAAGCTTTATTTTCTGTTTCAGGTAAATTAAAACAAAAAAGTCTGCCTCACTAAATGTATCTGTATCAGCAGTAATTTTGAATGAGTTGAACTGATTTGGGTAGAGATCCTGCTTTGTCTGGTCTGTGATTGAAGGAAGGGAGTGGCACAGACAGAGGGTAGGTGGGGGCACATCTCAGAGCTGGGATAGAGGAGGGGTGCAGACGGAGAGCTGGGAAGGGAAGCTGTGACTCGGGTCTCTGATCTTAACAGGGCCTGGATGGGGTGATGGGGGAACAACCCTTCTGCTACAAGACAGGCTTTGTTTGACATTTTACCTTTAGTGTGCTAAATCAAACCAAATATAACGGGCAATGTTAAAACAAAGCGGTATAAACAGGAGATCGGAATGATTAAGGAAAATGCAAATGGGAGGTTTGGATTTGTGAAAAGGAGAGGAAGATGAGTGTGACTGAGCTCTTTCTCCTTCTTAAATCCCATTTACAACAGGGAGCATCACACACTTCAGTAGGCACGCCAGGGCTTTGTGATATTAGGTGTGCGTTTGAGTGTGTATGCGTGCACACGTGCTGTTTTTTTGTGTGTAGGTGTGTGTGCACATCGGCCTCAGGGGTTTTACTGCGATGGGAAGAGCCCCAGAGAGCCTCCTGCGTTAACCGCCTCTTTGTCACCACGGCTAATTCTTTTTCAAAGTTTGTTTGTTTTAGCTTATTTTTCCCTTCTCTACCATTCATCTGTGGACTCGACCTTGGGCTAAGACTTCTCTCAGTAGAAGTAAGGAGTTTGTGTGTGTGCGCACGAGTTGACTAATGCGCCATTGTCCTCGGTGCGCCCAAGCCCCTCATCCTCCCCTTTGCCCTGCAGTGGCTGGGACCCCTGCTGCTAATTTAAATAGGTATGTCAAATCTGCTGGCGTGCAACGGCTCTCTCATCCAGCTTCGAATCGCACAGAGGTGCTCCGCATTCAGAAACCCTGCAGTGTGCAGAAAATAATGTACAACTCTCCTTCCTGCAGAGAGGAATATTTTTCTAGCATGAGCTAAAGGAAGCAAAACACTAACATGCGCAAACAGGCTGTGTATATGGACATTTAACTTAGTCATATTTCAGAACGTTACACAGCAATCCGAGTAACCCACTTGCACATTCAAGTAATCCTGTATTCCAGTATAGCAATAATCAGTTATTTAAAAAAAAAAAAACATTGTGTGACCTTTTTTATTTTATTAAACTAATGTCCCACCAAAGTTCTGTATCAGCTGTATATTCCAAAATTAGCATTTTTTGATGATGTGTTGTGGTCTAGTAAAAGGTGGGATGGCGTTTGCTCAATACTGTGTAACTGAAAAAAAAAATGCAACAAACATTGCAGTTTAAAATAATATTAATCAGCAAGGAGGCATTAAATTGATCAAAAGTGATGGTATACACTGTTCTTTATAGGTTTTCAACAAACTTATTAAACAATATTTTAAACAAGCACTTTATTCTGTAAGAAATTAATAAGAAATGTTACTTTTAAAGGAATAAGAATTAAGTAAAATGAAAATCTGCAGTCATGTGACACTGAATACTGGAATCATGGCAGCTGAAAACTATTAAGATTTAATTACATTTATGTAGAAAAAAAAATCTAAATTTAGAAACATTTTGTAGAATTCTTATCAAATTTGTGTTTAAAGAAATGCAATTAGCAAAATCTTAGCAAGCACACATTATTGAATGGTAGTGCATTTTTATAAATATTATGGTGCAAACTTTTATATATATATATATATATAGAATAAAACATTTGTCATACCCAGATCATTCTCAGA
Source organism: Enteromius unitaeniatus (assembly GCA_032359435.1). Classification (NCBI taxonomy): domain Eukaryota; kingdom Metazoa; phylum Chordata; class Actinopteri; order Cypriniformes; family Cyprinidae; genus Enteromius; species Enteromius unitaeniatus. The sequence goes on from JAUMHI010000041.1 coordinate 5,298,630, forward strand.
ACTTCAAGAAAAACTTAAGTCAGCTAGATAATGTTACCTTGGTGATTTGAATTTGACAGAACTCACAACAGAATTGAAACACTAAAAGTTTGTTTGCAAGGCATACAATTATGTGATCTACTTTTTAGTGACGGTGCAGAATTAGCCGGTTGCATCATTTGATCTAAAAAAAGTATACTTTGACACAGTTGTTGTCAGTATTACAGTTCAGCTTTTCCCCGTTATCTGCCCAATGCCCATGTGCATAGGCTGGACAGAAAATGTATACTTAGACCAACAATTATTTACTTTAATAAAGTCATAAAAACACTGGCTCATGAGTACTTCCTACTTTTATCTGCAGGCCCTTCAACTCTGATCTTAACTTGTGTTGATTATACTTGATTTAACCTTTAACCAAAATCCTGTGCGCGCTTTGGGAGGAGCGAGCCTGTACAATTTACCCATGATTTGTTGAGTACAAGTAGCCTCGGCCAACCAAAAGGCTACATTGAAAGTTCACATTAAAAGCTGAGACGAGGAGCCTCTCTCCCCTCCTAAAGGCATTTGAATTTCTCTGGATTCGTTATGGCGCTGTGATCACGAACGTGTAACGTGCATTCCCCCGCTTTTTTTTTCTCCCTCCCCCCTTTCTTTTCTATTACTCCTCCTTTTTTGTGCTGAAAATTGGTTTTTGCCCGATGTTTGCTTTTTTGGCGAGTAGCGGTGGATTATACGCACTCTATCAGGACCGAATTAAACAAACAGCTGTGGGATAATTGAGGGGGAAATGAATTCTCGCACAGGCGTGAGGAAGGTGGCGACGTGAGCTGCATGCCAGCGCCGGGGCCCCGCGTCAGACCCCTGCTCCGCACCGCTCCAGCACCACCACGCCTGACGGGCACTCCAGGATCACGGGCGCGATGCCAATTTAGACAAGTGTGCCCGAGGATGCCATCCTGCTCCGCATGGCAGATTCTCCTGTCAGGAGGACGTGCGAGTGTGTGTGTTAGAAAAGAGAGGCAAAGTGCGGGGGGTTACGCCCCAAGTGCTCCCCAATTCAATTTTACCTCCACACACACACACACACAATTAAATTCTGCCAGAACTGAAGAGAGAGAGAGAGAGAGATGAGATCTGCCTTCATAATGGAGACTGTGTGTGCGTGTGTGAGAGAGCATGTGTGTCGGGGGGATTTTCAAATCCCTGCTTTTGCTTCACTGCATCTTTTCTTTTGAGGGATTCCTGAATATCTATGAAGAATACCTCGTCCTTCATTCTGTGTATTCATTGACTTATTAGTCAACAGAGACCATGCTACGAGGATTCTTGGTCTTTTGTAGCATTAATTCTGTGTTTGGTATTGAAACTGACCACTTTCTATTTCTCTCTTCTGTTATCATAGGAGGTCTATGAGAAGATTCTGGCGATAGAAAGACACCAGGACAAGATGAGAAATAAAGGCCTCTTCACGTCAGATGCCAAAGAAATGTGAGCGCTTCAGAACTTCATTCAAAAGCACTTCGTGGCAGAGGCCAAAGTATTTGTTATATATAGTGCTTGGTGAATAGTAAATTAGGAATCAGTGCAGTAGAGAATGCTGATTTTCCCTGAATGCGATGATTTTGATGGTGTGACTGTGTTTAATTCCTCACAGATTGCTGAGTGGGAGCACTTGGATGTCAAAAGAGGAAATTGAGGAATATCTGGTGGAGAGAGTTACAGATCAAGATGTAAGAACTTTTGTGTAATGGGGGATGTAAACACTAGAGGGTGCTGTGGGCAAACTAAGCAAGTTCTTCTCTCTTGTTTCGTGCAGTATATGCGGTTTATCCAGCTGATGGAGAAGATGTTGTCTATGCCCTACTGCTCTCTGGAGAAGGAGTTCATATTTAGGTTTCGCAAGCAGCTGGAAGTTCAATCCAATAAACAAGAGATTCCTGTCCTGCAGTATGACCCACAGGGAGTAGCTTTCAGCACTGCAGATGGTAAAGAAATAAATAGACTGATTAAATACGTTATTGACAGGAACACACTATTAGTTTGAATGTAATCTATGCAGTTTTTACTGTCTTTACAGTTTTTAAAGTCTGCAGATATGTTCTGTAGTCCCAACTTTTTCACACTGTATATAGTCTGTAGGCTAATAATTCTAAATCCGATTTGATTATTTTTAATAACTGTTTATTGTGGACTTTAAATTCCAATGATTGCCATCCAAATGAGGAAATTTATGAGAAAGTAGAAAGCCATTTTTATGTCTCTCTGGTCCAATAGTGCCCCAAAATTGAGACACAGGAAAAATGTAGAACGTTTTGGATGAAAACATTGCTGTTGTAAATTAATTATTGACTAGACGTACATTATTAAATTAATGTAATATTCTTGTGGGCTTGATACCAAAAACCATTGTGAACTGAAAGTGGAATAAGTTTCATATTTTAGTTTTAATATTATCTTGTCTGTCAGACCCATTTTTTACGATTATCTGTGTTGTTTTGTTTGAATATTTTTATATATTACAGTATTTATTAATATTATCGATTAGCTTTATTTTTATTTTTAGTTATGCACTTTTGTAATTTAGATAGAGCTAGTTTTCTTTTTAAAATATTTAAAATGTATTTTTATTTTGTCATATTAGTATAGAAATGCTCTTTTCTACTTTTTGTATTTATTTAATTTCAGTACCTCAGGTTAACTACATTTATTTCATTAACTTTTTTTTTTTTTTAATTCAAATAACTAAATTAGTTTTTTTCCTTCTTTTTTTTTTAGTTAACTATAATAAATCTTTTTTAATATATATAAATAGTTGATTTTAATTCATATTTGACAACTATAGCCGATGAAAGATTTTCAAGGCCTGTAATTAGAATTCTAATCTGTTCCTCACAACATGAGAAAATGTAATAATATAATATTTGGGTGTGCTATTCTTAATTCTCATGTTCCTGTAAGTAAGATCTGAGAGGTAAAACGTTTATTCTGCAAGCTTTCCATCTCGTCTTCCTCTTCTTCCCTAAAACAGTTTTTTTTTTTTTTACTTCTGTACACACTGACTTAATTCCCACATCACTCTAACTTCCCCCTTCTTCCCACAGGCAGAAGGAAGACCGCCAAAGCCAGCATCACCCTCAGAGACAGTGGCTCTGGGAACATCACAATCAACGGCACGAGCTATCTCCGCTACTTTCCATCACTACAAGACAGGTGTGTATGAGGGCGATCTTTGTGGAAAGATCCTTTTAGCATATCAAGAGCTTGGATATTTGTTTTTACTCTAGTTAGTATGCCATAAACGAGAGCCACACCAAAAATGTTCAAATCCAGCATTTGTGGTCCAGTGTGCATGGTGAGTGTGTTGGGTTTTTCTAATGCGGTTGAAAAGTTAATTACACAGATGAGTGAGCCGGAGACTTGGCGCTGTCAGCGTGCGGCCGACTGCCCGCCCTTATCACTCCGTCCGCTTCACACAGGCCTAATTGGAGCAGAAGGGAAGTGTTGCTCTGTGTCAGCACTGTGGGCCGTCCCCGCCAGCGCACAAATACTACAGCACACACACATCCTCTCAACAGTTTTTTCAGTGGCGGGATTATCACTTTGTCTAAATATGATGGAGGATTTGCACGAGTGTCATTCACACAGATGTTGAAAGCCTGAGTAGTCCAGCGAAGAGAAACATGTTCTTCATTCTCCTCGCACTAAATAACAAATGCACATTTTATTCTCTCTTTCTGTTTGTCAGGGAGCAGCTGATGTTTCCTCTGCAGTTTGTGGGCATGCTGGGTCGGTTTGATGTGGAGGTCAGCGTGGAGGGCAGTGGTCACTCTTCTCAGGCTGGAGCTATGCGATTGGCCATCTCGAGGGCGCTGCTCAGCTTTGTGTCTGAGGAAGAAGTTGAAAAGATTAGGCAAGGTGTGTGACAAGAAGCATTGTACTCATGTGTCTATATGTATTAGTGCTGTCAAAAGATTAATCGCATCCAAAATAAATGTGTATGTATATATATATGTGTGTGTGTGTTCTCGATTCTTTTTCGATTTTTTTATTTATTTTTTTTCCTTTTTGTCTTTAGTTAAAAAAAAATACCCTAAAACACTAGTGTTCTCTATTTTTTTCTATTCTATCTACTTTTTTATTTTTATTATATAAAAATGTATTTGTCCTATCAATTGAGCAGGATGTATGTTGTTATTGTTTTACTAATTAGTTGTAATTTTAGTAAATGGTAATTATTAATTATTCTAATTCATTATCTGTTTTCTCTGATTACCTGAACAGCTGGGCTGCTGACCGCTGACCCCAGGATTAAAGAGAGGAAGAAACCAGGGCAGGAGGGAGCAAGGAAGAAGTTCACTTGGAAAAAGCGCTGAACAGGAAAGGGTCAGAATAGCACAGGATCCCTGAGAGAGGACAAAACTCATCTCTCTATCGCTGGATTATTGTATTATTCTGTAGACAACCATACCTTGCTGATCACAAACAGAAACCATCCCTACTTCTTTAAATCACCTGCATCAGTTAAAATACACAAAATACAGCCTCTTGGTTGATGGCTTTGGACATCTGGGAGCTGAAAGGAGATCTTTCTTTTTCTGCGATTTAACTGTGTGTTTTAAAGCTGTTGAAAATGTTAATATAAACATCGTTCAATAAACATTGTTTTCATATGTGACTATTTGTTTTTATTTTTTTTCAATAGCTGGAATATAGTGAGATTGGATAGATTGTAATGCTCTTAAATAGCACAAGATGGCGACAATACTCTGTTTTTGAAATGAATTTACGTTGTTGGAATTAATTTAGAGTTTCATTATTTTAGGTGGGTTTTTTTGTTTTAAAAAAATCTGTAAAATATTTGCGTTATAAAAAAATAGTGTTCTGCAGCATGATGTTAAACATTTATCTGGCCTTTTTATGATTAGTTTACTTGTATCAATAAAGTGCTTCTGTACTCGTAGCAGGCTATCATTTTTGCTGTTATTACAAGTAGCTGCTGTTAATGTTTTTTCATCAAAAAATTGATTACCCACACATTTAAAAGCGCTTACTTAGATAGTTTGCAGTAGCATACCTCAATTTCAATGATCTGGGTCACATAATTCATAACTAACTTGCTATGTTTTGTCCTCCATTATTGTTTCTTTCGTGATTGTCATGACTGTTTGTAACTTCAGCAGCTCGATGGATGGTGGTCTGAAACAAATAGGAGCTTTGTACAGGTAAAATATCATGTTCGTTGCTATAACCTCTGGCTTTTCTATTAGAATGAAGTACATCCCAAACCGTGCGTTCCATTCATGTAAGCATAGTTTTATTAAAATGGACGTCTTTACATTCTGTACATTCCACCCACACTGGCATCGATTTACAAAGCAACAAACAGTTAATAATACAGTATGTACACACCAGTATCTATGGATATTTTTATGTATAAAATACTTTAAGTGGATATAAAGAGACGTAGCAACTTTGAGGATTTCCATTTATAACTGCTCAAGCTGAAAAAGTTTACAGTCTCTCTTTTTTCGACAGTAAAGGAAGAGAACGTTGGGTTAAACGCATGACGAATGGAGCTTATATCCAGGAAAACTGCACCAGCAAATCGAAGGAAAAAAAACAAGCTCACAAACATTTTACTACATAGGCATTGTGTACGATACCCAAAGAAATGATTCCACGGTGGGACAAGTTTACATTTTTAGTAGAATTTGCCAGTTACCAGTATAACTCGTTAAAACGTTTCTTTAAAAATCTCTCAAGGCAATTATCATCTTAGCCGAGGCCATTTTACGCATTTAATAAATGGGCAGTGTTTATTCTGTGCTTTGTCCCCATCTTTCCCACTTAAAGACAAAACATTTTTCAAACACTTATTCAGACACGAGTTTCTAGATCATTCAAAGCCTCGCGCTACCGTGCGTCCCTAAACATCACGTGTAATTTAGCAAGTTAAAATATTTTTGATCACAGCTTAGCATTCTTAAGACATGAAGATTCATGTCCATATCACCACACATGCATATGAGAAACAAACAGTTGGATGTAATATATGCACATTTTAGTCATAACGTTCACAAACACAGCTTGGCCTGAGTCCATTCATTGGTTTGATATGGCTACAATTTGACTAAAAATCACTTAAACTTGACTTCCTTCTGAAGTGGAAAGGAGAGCGAGAGACACACAATAATATATTTCTTGGGTTGTGCTCATTAATTAGAATTCCATTGAAGAATCTTACATAAACTATGATGTAACTTTGAATTTGTTTCCAGTTCAGACTGTAAATTAACATCTCTCTTTTTATCGGTTTAAAATAGCTAGGACTACAAACCATACTCAATGAAATTATGGAGGAAGAAAAAATGCATTGCTCCCGTACACTAAATGAATCATGACGTAATCACTTAAGGCTATAACGTGTCACTCTCTGAGAACAGAGCAAGTAACTTTGGTGTTTTGTGTGTTTAATGAGAATTGTTGACCAGCTTAATCACATACACTCATTTTTGATAATTCTGCTCACAGAGAACAGACAACCGAGAAGACACCAGTATCCAGACCCCAAGCAGTTTGCAAACAATAGTTATTATGGACACAATCCATTTAAAAGCAAAGATAGCCACTGGACCAATCATCATAAGGCGAGGCTAAAAAGGATCAACCAAAAGACAATGTAAGGTTTTCTTTAGAGTTTTTGTTTGATGTTCATTAAAATATTCTCATATTCATTGTCAGTGTTGTGTGCGCACACAGAGGGATTGTGGAATAAATAATATTTTCAGACATCCACGCACTCATTTGCAGGTCCTGGTCGCACCAAGTGCTCTGACGCGGGCACTGAACGCCTGCCCTGTGCACTCAGAGTTCTTCTTGTGTGTGTGCGGTACAGGTGTGACGCCTTCATGTTTCGACTGCCCCACGGTACTCGTCAGCTTCATGTGTGGTTGCTGCGGTGGGCGTTTTCATGTTGTCGCTCTACTGGTAAGTTCAGGGCTTTCTTGGCCACACAGTGAATGTGGACAGGCGTTCCGCCGGGCAAGCAGGCGCAGTCTGGCTCGCTAAAGGTATTGTGGCACAGCTGGCATCCTTTCTTTTCAGACACTAATATTGGGCCGCCTCGATACTTCAGCTGCACAACACAGAAAGAAGTGGTCAGTGCGTCATTTAATTTTCCTGGAGGTATGCTCAATTATAAAAGGAAAGGAACACTTTTAAAAGAGATTTTGGTTTGAAAAATAACAACAAAAAACAGTCAAAAGGTTGGGGTAAGTAATACTTTTATCAGCAAGGATGCATTCAATTGGTCAGAAGTGATGGTAAATATAAAATATGAAATATAATTAGGCAAAATATAAAAGCTTTTCTAAAAAAAACCAAACCGTTCGGTATGTTTGTCTCGGTTCGGTGCATGCATGCGTTGCACGGTTCCACACAAAAAAGTGCATGTGTCATTAGTATGAGAAAAAAATTCAGTTAAAGCTCTGTCGGACGCAGCCCGGGCTCGGACAGAAAAATGCGGCCCGATCCGCGCTCTATTACCTATGATGACAGCGGAAATAAAACAATAGATAGAACTGCGACTGTATGCTAGTATTGTGCAACATGCATCCCATTCAGTTTATGAATGATTACATGATATATGTTTTTAATACTGTATCCTAAATTGTGGATAATTAAGCTATATATCATATGCTGAAGTACATTTCTGAAGTGTAAAAGATTAAAAGAAAAAATAACAAGAACCGAAAACCGTGACCCTAAAACCGTGATATACAAACCGTGTTGTGAACCGTGTCACCCCTACTAAGAAATAATAATACAAGAAAAAAAACTTTTATAGAATCCTCCCCTCATTATGATATCTGGACAGTAGTATCCTCCTAAATACATTAAAATACAAATTCTGATCTTAATTAATTGAAAAGTTTGAGCACCATGTGACTTAACTCTGATATTGAAAATAAAAAGTCATGAGAACTCACCCTGTCATGCTGAAGCTGGAGATTTTGTGCTCTGGCCAGCCCCATTGCAACCTGGGAAGTGCACCGTGCATGCACACTGGCCCTCAGCGCCCCGCACAAAAAAGGACGGAGTAACGATAGAGACCACTGCTCTGGGAGGAGCTTTAACACACGCACTGCATCAAAATCATCAGCGTTCCGGTTAAGCAAGTCAACGGCAGCTACTGTTTGTGCCCCTCCCGGTACATCCGGGTCTAAGTAAACACTTAAGAGTTGGTGGAAAAGGTTCTGACGGTAGGATTGCTCATGAGATGCAGAGGCCCAAGAGCAGTATTCCTCAGCTGCAGCTGAGTCTTTGAGCTGGTGCACGAGAATGTGCAAGGCCTTGTCATGCTCCTCCAACTTCCCATGTAGTGTAGCTCGCTCAAGCAGAAGCAGCTCAGAGTCCTGAATTTTACCTACAAGCATACAAGCAGATGACACTGAAACCATATTACAGCTTTTTACAACTCCAGCCATTCCACTTATCAGGTACTCCTTGTCACTTTAGGTTTTCTTTAAACCCTGGAGATTACTGTGTGTGAAAATCCTAGCAGATCAGTACATTCTGAAATACTTAGATATGCCTGTGTAGCACCAACAACCATATCACATTTAAAGCCACTTAAATGACCTGTATGGTTTGTTAGTATAGGACAATACTCGCCCAATATTTGCAACAATTTAAAAATCATGAATCTGAGGGTGCAAAAAAAAATCAAAATTTTGAGAAAATCACACTTTAAGTTCTTAGCAATACATATAATCAAAAATTACACTGTAGGATATTTATACAATATCTTCACAAAACACTATCTATCCTAAAGATTTTTCACATAAAAGAAATATCAATTATTTTGAGTCATATGATGTATTGTTGGAAATTACTATATACCTATGCAATTTCAGACTGGTCATGCAGAATGTGCTTTACAAACACTAATAAACAAATATGTTAATAATAGGCATGCTGATAAGCAACTAGTTAACAGTAACAGTTTTGTCCCTATACTAAATTGTTACATTTAAAAAACAAATAAGATATTTTTACATATTCGTATTATTTTTTATTCAAATTCAAATCTAATAATTCTTTCATTTGTGACCCTGGACAACAAAACCAGTCGCAAGTGTTAATTTTCCAAAATTAAGATTTATACATGATCTGAAAGCTGAATAAATAAGCTTCCCATTGATGTATGATTTGGATGGATAGGGCGATATTTGACAGAGATACAACTACAGTATATGAAAATCTGGAATCTGAGGGTACATAAAAATCTAAATGCTGAAAAAAATCACCTTTAAATTTTCCCAATGAAGATTTATAGTTATTATAGTCTAGCTTAAAACATTACTACAACACCTGAACAGTAAGACATTACTACTTTATGAACAGTCTGCAAACTCAGAGGCTACTAGAGATCTGCTCAACTCAGGTTTTTTAACTAAGGAGATAATTATGTTGCAACCAAAGCAAAAGAGAAGCCAAAAATGCCTAGTGGAGAGCAGACACAGGTACTGGGTACCTACCAAGTAGTAAATGAACCCTGTACAGATTAGATTCTTTGAGTAACCGTTGTAGTTTCTGGCGAGCAGCAGACAGCTGGTCATCCGTGGACGACGGTCGTGAGATCAGGCCCAGCACTCTGTCTGCATACAGCACAGCTAGATGTGTGTGATACTTCTCTTTCTGTAACAACAGACAAAAAACACACAAAGCATAAGTACAGCACTGGACTAAAGAATTTAAAATGCTTTAGCACAGTGCTGATTTACCTGCAGTCTCTTCTCTAGAACAAGATGTTCCAGGTAGAGCAGAAGGGCTTGACTGTGCTTCTGCAAATACGTGATCACGTCATCTGGGTTTAACTGCACCGTCTTCTCCTCTGAGGTCAATCGTTTAGTGAAGATCTGCACACCAATCTGTATTTAAAAGATAAAGAAAGTTACTTTTCTGTGGGTAAACGAAAATATATAATATAAAAAGTCCAAACCTTCTGATCCTTCTGTAGTGCCCAGTCTGCATGCCGCCACACAAGATCCAGGTTGGAGCAAAAACTAAGAAAATCTACAACATATTCAAACAGATCTGGCCGCGTTGAGTCCTGGAGATCGCCATTGACAATCTTTACCCACATCTGTAACAGAACGGGACCAAAAAATGCTCTTAGGCATTCATTACCTGAATAAAATATTAAAATAAGATGACATCTTGCGTAAAATTAATATTTAATGTTAAATACACAGCATTTGCTGATAGCATCTTAAGTAATATTCCTTGTACTTCACCCACTGTGAAAGTCAATGGAACCACTTTTATTACAACTACTTTTTAGCTGGTCATGATACAAACAGAAAAATGTATATACTCTATTTTTTGAAAGACAAGTCAGTTAAGCAATTTTAAATCACACCAGTCTAACTTGGACAGACCAATATATCATCCAGGCAGATTAACTGGCAATATGTGGACATTTGTTGATTAGCCAAACTCTGACAGTAGTACTTTTAGCTTAGCTTAGCATAGATAATTGAATCGGATTAGACCATTAGCATCTCGCTCAAAAACGATTAAGGAATTTTGATAATTTTGCTATTTAAAGCTTGACTCTTCTGTAGTTACATCGTGTACTAAGACCGACAGAAAATAAAAAATGATTTCATAGGCCAATATGGCTCGAAACTATACTGTCATCCCGGCGTAATAATCAAGGAACTTTGTGTCAGCCGCAGTAATATCACGCAGTGCCTGAAAATGTTGGGGACTGTTCTCAGGTGCTGCGTAATATCATTGTGCCTGCTGCACTGATGGCTGACTATTATGCAACCATGATTATTATGCCAGAATGAGAGTGTAGTTCCTAGCCATATAGGCCTAGAAAATAACAACTTTTTATTTTCTTTCAGTCTTAGTGCACAATGTAACTACAGAAGAGTCTTTAAATAGGAAAACTATTGAAACTCTTTGGTATTTTTTTGAATGAAATGCTAATGGTCTAATCAGATTCCATGATCTATGCTAAGCCACAGCTAAAAGTTCTACCCCCAGAACAGAGATCAGCTGAATGGATTCAAAAACAGTAAAACTCAACCGTTTAACTCTAGGGGAGTTGGAAGATATACATTTAAAAAAAAAAGTGGAGTGTTCCTTTAAAGGGATGAAATTAGAATGATGTAATTTGATATTCACCCTCATGACCTTTCAAACCTGTAAAACCTTTGTTTATCTTCAGAACACAAATGAAGATACTTTTTATGAAACCTGAGAGCTTCTGACCCTGTATAGATAGCAATGCAATTTCCATATTCAAGGCCCAGAAATGTAGTAAAATAGTGACATTATGGTTCAAACGCATTTTAATTCATTTTTATTTCGTTTAATATACAAGATTAACAATGCACTTAAAAAAGAAAGTAGTATTGACGAAGAAAAATGTTTAAATAAATAAAATAAGGAGAGATATTAAACGTACACTCTCAGAACATGCAGCAGAGACTGACACAGAAGATAAGAAATTGTTGAATAAAGAGGTTTTTTCTCAGCACACAGAAAGTAATCGTATAGTTTCATAAACTACAGGTGAACCACTGATGACACATGGACTACTTTCATGATGTCCTTACTACCTTGACCTTGAATGTTGCTGTCTATGCAGGGTCAAAAAGCTCTCAGATTTCCTCAAAAATATCTCTGTTCTAAAGATGTACAAAGGTCTAACAGGTTTGGAATGACATGAGAGCGAGTAATAATTAATGACCGTTTCTTTTCACACCGGCAACAAACAATCAAAGACACACGTGAGCCATCAGATCTCACCTGTAAAGCAGCCGAATCTTGATCATTGTAGTGATACAGAAGTCCAAGAGCAAAATACCTGAACAGAGAGAAAAAACAGTAACAGTCAAATAACAAACATGAAGAATTGTAGCAAATGTTATCTAAGCATTGTCAAACAATGACATTTAAAGCATTAATTCATGCGCTGCCATGGCAACTGCAGTGAATAAAGGGACACAGGGCATGGATGATTAATGCATCCTTTCATTTCGGTTTATGATGGTTACAAAACATGATGCCCAGCAAAGGCATCACAAACATAATTTGTAGTTTTCTTGGAAAAAATGTACTGTATAGAATCTTCTGATCGATAGCTACTCAAAGGAAAAATAAAAGCGAGTACCCACTTGTGATGCTTCTCCAGCCAGGGTGCACTGTCTGTCAGGATACAGGCATTATCGGAGGCCAGCAGGTCCAGGAGACTCTCGTGGCCGGTCTCTGCATAGAGCTTCAGCAATGCTGTATCTACATCTTCCCGGAAACCGTTAGCGCTGTCGTTGCTACGCACCTCGTGCAGGTAGCTAATGAGGAAATGTTTAAAGCACTGTACCTTCTCCTGGTCTCCTTGCGTCAGGTGGTTCAAGTCAGCAAATTCATGAAGTGGAGGATGGCAACGTGCGAAAGAGGAAGAGGCAGGAAGGAGCAGTGGATAAAGAGAGATCAGCTCCCGTACATCCAGCTGTCCTTTCCTAAAATGGTACATTGGAAAAACGCATTCAAATAAATAAATATTAAAGGGTATTGTATTGCATTTATATTGCCATTTTATTATTTAAAATATCATAATTTACTTTTAATTCCTGACATTTAATTAAACAATCATCTGCCATATTAAAATGTAAAAAAATAATAATGATAATTTAAAAGAAAACTGTTGTGTTATTGGCTCAGAAAGCTCTCAGATTCAATTAAAAACAAATCACATCTTAATCTGTGCTCTCAAGATGAATGAAGGTCTTATGGGTTTGGAGCAACATGAGGGTGAGTAATTAAGGACAGAATTTTCATTTTTTTGTGAATTAACCCTTTAACATTTTAGAAATTAAATTGTAGCACTAAAACTATTACAAAAAAGAACTAAATTAATAATAAAATTGACAAGAGCATAAAAATACTAAAATGAAAAACTTTGTAAATACCAATTTGTAAACACCACTAGAATACTACTACTATAATAACATTGATGGAAATTGTCCATTTGCTCAATTCTATTTCAAGTTTTATTAAAGGCCATGTTTTTATATAGTAAATCATTCTAGATGCATGCTAGATTCCCCATGCCATCTAAGTGGAATATAATGGTAGTATAAGCAATCTGTGATTTGAATAGATTACTAGTTCTTGCTGTACGTGCAGAATTCAACAAGGTAGATCCACTGATATTTATGTCGGCCATTTACTCAGCTGTTAGCCAAGTCACTGTTCTCCAACCATTAGCATACAGCGATTAGGGTCAGGTGCACAGAGGGATAAGAAGCAATTAGCAAAGAAGTTAATTAACTCCATTCAGTCATCCTCTGAAACATCTGGGTCTGAGCGGCAATTAACAGTATTAATTACATGACAAAATTATACACTTCACCTAAAATGCTCTTTTGCTTCTAAAAACTGAAGCTGGCCAAATTGGATGAATCCTGCTTGTTGGAGAATTCTTTTGTGCAATATCTACAACAAGAAAAGAGAAAATTGTCAATCAAAATCCTTTCTGCAATTGACAGAATCTCAAGGTTTGCCAGATCAGTTTGGTGTACCTGATATTTTTCTTTGGGAATGTTTCTCTGTGCCGCCTCGGTGAGGGTCAAGGCCTCTTCGACTCGATGGCTTGCCAACAGGTCTTGGATCTGAAGCTCCAGAGGGAGAGGAACCAGAATATACACCGCTTTTGAAGAGGCCAGCACTACCTTACCTGAAAGAGGGCATCAGAAATAAGAATGCAGACGTTCTTTATCAAGTAGACACAAACAGACATTCGTTAGCTGATTATGATCAGAACTCACTGAACTTACTTGAATGCTGTAGCTGATATACCTACAGTTCAAAGCAGTTGAACATTGAGGAATATGAAAGGTATTCACTACAGGCCACTTTTATGAAAATACAGCAAATTGAAAAGACATAAGAATGCGCGAGTGCCAGTGATTTACCAACTGAAAAATAATCAAGCTTGTTATCGGCACAATAATGAGTTAATAAGGCGACTGACCTGATCTGATCAGGAGCTCCTGAGTAAATTGCCTTCACTACATTCTTTGCACTGTTTGCTTTATTAAATGTGAACGAGTCTGGTTTTCTTCATCCTGATTCATGCCTTATCAAACTTTAGCAAGACTTGACATAAAAAGCTTAAACCACTAGCAATCCTTCACTTATTATTTTACCTAATTTGTGCAGCATTTTGACATATTTTTCCATCTAAATCACAACCTGCAATTCGCCAGGTGAGTTGATCATATGCTTCAGTTTAGAAAATGAGTTATCGGACAATCAATGCAATGACACCTGGGATTGAGAATAGTCTGTTTTGCAAATAATTTGAACGGACAATAAAACCTAAACAAACATATGAACAAAGAAAATGAACTTTAACGATAATGAGCTAAAGTTTTGCTTTTAGGTTTTGGTTGTTGTTTGGACCTCTATATCTATCTATTTGTATAATTAGACCTTTAATTATACTGTATTATCAATTTTTAAGTGTCTAGTTACTTTTCACCCACCCTGGAAACAATGTATCTAATTATATATAGGGTTCTTTATACATCCTTATAATGCCCCATGCGTACATGATTATTGCGTACATGTGGTATAAGATGCTCTTGAATTTTTTTTGTACATTTAGAACACATTTTAGCACGAAAGCTTTTGATGAATCATGATTTATTCGCACCTTTCACATAAAATCTTGTGTGTATGAATGTTTAGTGAATGAGACCCATTGTTTGTTGTGTTTTTGTTTTGTTTTTTTCTTTAGTGAAGCTAAATTCAATTTTTAGGAACAGTGCATTTGTGTGAACCTTTATTTTGTTTTGCGGAATACGCTTAATTAAAGATGCAGTAAGTGCGAATTCCATGAGGTTGCCAGTTTGTTAGTTCTGACAGCTTGTGGCAATAACTAATGAGCAACATTATTCACACAATGTACCTTTCAACCATCCGAGAATCTGTCTGATGTTAAAACAAAGAAACCTGATTTAGAAAAGAGTTACCATAAAAAAAAAAATACACCCTGTAAAACTATTTGTATATTATATGATATAATGGACTGCTTTTTTATGATGGTGAGAACAAAGGATTAAAAAACATAAGTAAACAGCCTTTCTATTGCTCGACAAGCAAAATATCTAACCATCATGTTAAATTTCAGATATTGGTTTTAGACTTTTAAGTCTAAGACTTTAAGACTTTTTAACGATCACTTGTAACTATGGGTAGCAACTTTCCTAAAGCATCATATTTTTCCAAACTGAAAAGTTGAAGTTGAAGCTCAACTCACAGACTAAACAAATTATTGGAGAGGTTCTGTATACATCATCAGAGAGAAGTCCGAGTTTTCACCTCAATGAATGCAAAGAGTGTGACGTGCTTGACTGTGAATGTAAATATGCTATAAATATAGCACCACATAAAGACCCCCGCATTTAACTTGATGTAATTAAAAAGACGGTCTATCGATATCCTGTCCTGCCTTATGTTTGTACTGTAGGTCCAGTCTAACCGTCAATTAATCTTTTCTGACTCTGACTGAATCTGGAATGCTGGAAAGACATATTTACTTGGCTGACAACATGCCAAATAGGTACACTGTGCCTAAATGTCACCAGTACCAACAATTAAACCAGTGGGATAAAATAGGATATAGTAATTGGTAAATGTATAGGAAAGCACTCTTACCTTCAAAATCTTGTAAAAGGTGTCCATCCCTGAATGACAGCGTCTGTTTGAGCTGCTGGTCCAACATGCTGTGAACTGTCACAAAGCCTTCATCCAAAGCAACCACATATGGGAAACACACAGCCGCTGCAATTACGCTCTCTGACCAGCTCACCGGAGCACGCTGAGATATGCCCTCCGCGTTAGCAAACATCCCTGAGAGATAAAAATACAGAGATGCATGACTCATCACGAGCGATTGCCATGACGACAATCATAGCAGAGAAGACAGATTCACATTTCAGGTGGGGTGCAGCTAAAGTTTGCAAAAATGACAAACAAATAGATGCATTGGGCATCGAATACAATTCATGAAACAGAGTCCTCAGGCATTTCCTGCTGAAATGAACTAGTGCGAATATAAAGGGGTTCTCACAGAGAATTTGTACCACAAGCACTATCTTCCTAAATCCAAAAGGGGAAAACATTTAATTGGCTTGCATCTCTCGCAGGGGTGACATATTTTTGTTAACCACAACCACTACACATAATGGTTGCATTATTCTGAAATCAATGGGGTTTTAAATGCGTTTTTGGTTAAAAGCCTGAAATAAGGTCTGTGGTTAAAATGAGCACAAGATATTTATGTGTTATATTCCTCAACATTAAATCAGTATTTGTCTTGAAAAAGACGGTTGCTAACAAGTAGGGGAAACTCACGCAGAAAAAAAAACATCCACTTAATCTTATTCCTGCAAACAATTCTAACCATCCATTAAAAAACAAAATAGAGACTGAGGGAGTTGTCTGAGGTTTAATAGTGGTGATGTTAAGTCATCCAATCGTGGCGTTGTTTGTTTATAGCTTACATGTAGTTTTTTACCTCAGGTGATTATTTTTGTTTAAGAATAAAAGTTCATCTGTAAAGATTATTATGATGAACAAATCTGGTAAGAATCATAAACTTAATTTCCAACAGTAAAAGTTACCACTGCCAATCTACTTTTTTACCATTTAACGTTATATTGATTCATATTGTAATTTACATGAATATCTCCTAAACCAGAGTTGTTCAAACTCAGTCCTGGGGTCTGTTCCAAAAAACAAGCTTACCAAATAAGCCAGGCTTTTTTTAATTAGTCTGACTTATTTTGAACCAAATCAACTGACAATAAGTCAGCCTGACAAATAAACCTGCCTTATTTGGTAAACTTGTTTTGTGGAACAGGCCCCTGGAGGGCCGGTGTCCTGCAGAGATTAGCTGCAACTTACCTCAACACACCTGCATTGACGTAAGAGCTTTATTAGCTTCAGGTGTGTTTAATTAGGGTTAAACTCTGCAGGACACTGGCCCTCCAGTAATAAGTTTAGACAGCCCTGTCCTAAATCGAAAAAAAGTTATGACACAGATATGATGGAATCAGATCCTCTACATTTCATTGGTGACTAAAATGTTTCACCAAGTAAAAGAAAAGCCTCATGTTGCCTCATGTCAATATCATTTTCGGTCATTTAACTCACCAAGCCCGCCTGGAGCAGCCAGGAGAAATTCTTCCCGGCCAATCCTCTTCACTATGGGTTTCCTTTCTTCACAGTCGTAAGGGAACAGGTCCTGAGAGGCTCCTGTGCTGTAGTTGAGAATCATATACTGCGTGGACAGGGCTAGACAAATATTGTATCCGTCCAGGCTCAAGGCACAGGGCTGCTCTGGTGTGGTCACTTCCTTTAACATCTGCACTCTGTCCTCGTGGACTGTACAGATCTGGACGGCCCGTCTGCGTGCCAAAACCACCGCCAATTCCACACAGAACGCATCCCCCGTTACTGGATTCTCATTGATACAAAAGGCAGTCACACCCTTGAGCTTTGTGCCCCCGGTGGGCACCGGCTGCAGAGTAACCATGTCCACAACAGTGATGGCAGAGTCACAGAGGACGATTAGACGCTCCAGCGCAGAGGCAGCCTTCAGCTCTGCCACGGGCTTCTTCAAGCCCAGGTATTTGTGGAGGAGCTTCTGGGCATTATAGCCCAGCTTACCTTTTGCTGTAGTGTGCTCCTCTAGTAGGAAGTGATGGATGAAGCAGTCATTAGTGCCAAGGTACAGGTGTTTGCCGCAACACTCGATGCATTCGATGTTTATCCGCACTTTTTCGCCCATCACTTGCTCCCGCTCCACGGCGGGAACCAGCTCAAAAGCTTTCACGCTCATGATGCCACCCACATCTACAAAGAGAGAGAAAACAGAAACAAAGTCTATGTCCAAGTTTAGACTTAAGCCAGATAATAAAGAAAAAAGACATTGTATCATTAATTATAATAATAGTAATACTAATATATATATATTTATTGTGTAGCTGTGTGTAGTATATACGGTAGATATCAATGTGAAATCACGTACGGCACAATATTGCTCGGTTGGACTTGGTTGAACAAAAATAAACAATATTTTGTTGCTTAAGATTATGTATTCAGTCATTATTCAATGGTATACTTCTCACTGTTCTCAGGTCAAACATTTATATGCGATTAAAATGCGATTAATTAATTACAAAGCCTCTAATTAATTTGATTATTTTTTTAATCGAGTCCCGAGATATATATATATATATATATATCTTGCTGTACAAGCCTAAACTAATAGTTTAGAATAATAAATATATAATAATAAATAACTAAGCATATTATAAATCATCAATCAAAATAACATATTATAGACATTAAAAAGAATGCAAACAATATAATGCAAGTCTAGCTGTACAAGTGGAAACTAAACATTTAGCAATTATTATTGCAGCTTTTGTTATTAATAGAATGTCCTTATAATATGCTTTATATAGTTGATGTCAGTGCAAGTCTAAAGTAAAAGATTTGATGTTTTTCTCTTTTGATAAGATGCGGCAGGAAACACCTTCAGTTTAGACATGCGCTGACAACGAATACGAACAATATTGTAAACAAAAATTGCTTAGTGTCACTTACTGGTATAATTGAGCATATTCTAATACAATAAATCACAGCTCTGCCAAGCAGGCATGAAAACAGGTGCCTGTCAACCACCCAGGTTCATTACAGACCCGTCCCGTTCCTCTACAAAACGCTAAAGGTATTTAATTTCATTGTATGCTAGATACATTTCTGTGAAACCAGGCTACGCTAGCAAAACCATATCAAGAAGAATCAACAGTTAATTCCTCTTTTACGCACCAGTACCAGCTTCGCATCAAAACCAAGCCCAGCATAAGCGTTTAACGTTATATGAACGACAGACAGAAGTGACTTGATAACGGGCGATCATGGGAGGCTGCGATTGGGCTGAACCTAGTGAGATGCCCATCTAAAAATAATCTAATTTTTTTTAATAAGTGCCTATTATGCCAATAAAGCTGTGCTGGTAGACTGTTCGCTAGGTTTAACACACAGCCTACGTGTCCGGTCGTGTGTGTGTGTCTGTGTGTAGCGGCATGCAGAGAGCGCAAGTGAGGTCAAAGAAAGCCGAGCGCAAATCGTACCCCAGCCGTGGCCAGAGCGGTCCTGATTTGAGAGATGGTAGCGTTTTCACGGCCTGCCCGTTTCATTCAAGTGCCCCACTCACTCCACCTACCTCTCTCTGCCTGCGGTAACGCTTCCTGTTTCTCCGCCGAAATACATCCGGCCACGTGATGAGGGTGGGCTCTGGCTTTTTTTTTTTTTTTTTTAAGAGTGCAGATGCAAAACCCTCTAAGCACGTCTGACGGGTTTCTTTAAAACTAGCATTTCTTTCTGGCCATTTTGATTAGGTTTTTATGCAAGTACTGGTACTTCTGAATGGCTTTAGGCTGGCATTTTGTACATTTGAACTGTAAGTACTTAAACATATCCAATGCGTGGAGAGCATTCACTCAGTATCAATAATTTTTGACCAAAATGGCTTTTAAAGGCTTTTGCATCTGAACTTCAATATAACGTTGATTTTTTTTAACCCTAGAAAGCGTTGCACAATAAATTTTGGTTTAACATTAATGTCGTTAAAACAGAAAGCAAGTTCTTTAAATATTATTTCAATTATTGTATTTATAGAGTTTCGTTAGACATTTAAGTATGGCCCTTTAAGGAAACACCAAGATATGGGCTACTTCAGGATTTCCAATTATTTTTTCTTATTAATAAAATAATTACAAATTTTAGCATTTAACAAATGGGAATTAATTTTTTTAAAAATTACCACAAGAGGGAGTTATAAGCCAATTTCTTCTCCAATAATCTAGTTTTATACTGATCCAACGTCTGACAGACAACCATCGTAAAATTATAATATATTCCTTGGTAAGAGGGTTAAATATCTTAATAATTTCACTATAGTATCTTGTAGCCTGCCAGAATAATCTCATTATTCATGAAATAGTTCAGAATAGGCATTAGTACTAGCAGGGTCTTTGAAACAAACATACATTATAATAATATTAGTACTAATAACTGCCTTATTTTTTTTCCATATTTCCAAATTCAAACCCAGTGGGATCTGGCTATAATAAACATGCATTGCTTTTAATAAACTACAGAGACAGATGCATGATGAATCAGACCTTTGGGTTCTGTTTTGGGTTTCACTGAAAGATAAGAAACAACAGCTGAGGCATATTTAGACTAAATGAATTGAATGCGAGTCATTTTTTATTATAGCGATCTCCTGTAAGCAGTACTGAGCCTTACATGAATGCCTTTTCAAGAAGTTAATTAGCTCCAGCAAATTCTTCACACATGCTATAAATGATATATATTGACTGATGAGTCAAAAGCAAATGTTAGTCACAAAATGGTAAAATTCTACTAAACATACATAACATTCCTTCTGCTTTATGTCTCTATATCTAGGGTAGAAATAATTTTCACACTGCATATGTTTCTTTTGGTTTGGCTAATGACCACAAATGTATGACACAATATTATAATAATATGCCTTGGCATGCACAGGCCCCTTTAAAGTGAATTATCTAAAGAGAAAATTTTTAGACAAATATATTACCTTTGATAAAAGCTTTGCTATCGACCTCTAAGAACAAAAGCTATTAAATAAAAGAATAAATTGTTTGTAATTGGAGTGCTGTGCTGTCTGATCAGATGTCTTTTCCACAGTCAGGGCACAGGATGTCATCTCTCTCTGTCAGGAAGCCACGGCCCACTAGGGACACCAAACACTTCTTGCAGTTGAAGCAGTCATTGTGCCACTGTCTCTCTTCAAAGGAGATGTATTTGCTGCCTCCCAGACCTGCAAAGGATAGGACAGTAACAAAGAATAAAGCTTCTGATAGCAATAATATCATGGAAAATATGACTGTTGTTTGCTAAAGTGTGGACAAAAAGATTGCTGTGAGACGTATACAGGTCCTGAGGTCAGAAAGGCATGATTTCAAAACCAAAATAATTCTAGCATTATTTATTCAACCTTAATCTGTGTTTTTTTTCCTAAGAAACACAAAAGGTGAATATTAAGAAAAAAATATCTTGGATCTTTTTTTTCAATAGAAGAATCATTGCTATTAGAATGAGAGTTAGGCTATCAAAATTACAAAAAGCACAATAAAAAATATGAAAGCGATCAGTGTTGGGGTAACGCATTACAAGTAACGCGAGTTATGTAATAATATTACTTTTTCCAAGTAACTAGTAAAGTAACGCATTACTTTTTTAATTTCAGAGTAATATAACTGAGTTACTTTTTCAAAAAAGTAATGCAAGTTACTTTGTTTTCTTAATTATTGACTGACAAGTCTCCTGACCCCATGTTGGTAGAAATATAGAGCATTGTGTGCATGATTCTTTTTTTTTATATCTAGATTAATCTACTTTGATATTAATCCGAATATGTTTGCTACCTAAATAATGACTAAAAGTAAAGTCCTATTAGGATGGGACTAGTTTTACAGGGGGTCGTTAGAGAATGCTTGGTTTCACAGACGTACTTGGTGATTTTAATCCCATCCGAATCCGCCATGTGTTTTTTAATCACAAACTCTGTGATAATTCTAGAGTCCGAATGCGATGTCTGTGATATTTTCTCAACACGTTTCCTTGTGTGTTTTAGCCAACGCGATATGCGGAATGATCCTCTTACCGCACACACGTTTAATATATTTTGATATATAAAATAAATAGATACAAATAAAGAGCCAGATCTTGGTTATAGACTGGCTATTGTAATATCAGTATCAGGTAAGATTACGCACGTTCATTTCTGCACTCGGTTACATATGTTTTAATTATCAAAATTAAATATGGGCTTACTACAAAAAAAAAGATAATATTTGAACTAAAGTAACCACACATTAACATGGTTTTACTGCACTGACCATTTAGTTTCACCACCGTATTTGTGATTATACTAATTGTAATCGATCTGAATTACTATAGCAATGCATGAAAATCGCGGACGTAAGGTGATAAGAATCGTAGTTTAGAAAACTAGTCCCGTCCGAATAGGACTATAGTGTAATTCGGCTAGATATACATCCGCGCTAACGGCGATATTTTGTTTATCGCGTGATAAGAGTCTGACGTTAACACTGATAACGGCCCACTTCTAGTGAATACAGA
>JAUMHI010000041.1:5324457-5337078 GCA_032359435.1 Enteromius unitaeniatus
TCAGTTGTGTGTAATGAATCTAAAATATATGAAAGTCTAATGTTTATCAGTACATTACAGAAAATAATGAACTTTATGCTAATAATATGCTAATTTTTTTAAAAGGACCTGTATTTACCATATAGGAAATTTACAAAATATATTAATGGAACATGATCTTTTCTTAATATCCTAATGATTTTTGGCATAAAACAAAATATAATTTTGCTTTACACTGCCTATATAAATTTTTGAAGAGAATTTTGGTTGAACTCTAGTGGAAGATGAATAAAAATCTTATGGGTTTGGAATGACATAAGATTAAAAAACTGATCACATAAGTGAGTAAATAGCTTTTTTTGATTTATTCAATTGTCCAGTGCTCCCATTGTAAAGTTGATTATTGCTATATCATTAGCTCTTCAACACAACAAATGTCTCAATGCAATGAATTCTAATGTATCATTCAGGTGTAAAGAACAGATCAAGCAAGTTTCACTTACCTGGCATGATTGTCTTCTTGCACTCAAAACATTTAGAGGAATACTCATTGGAGTAACACTCAGTACACAGTAGCTGCTCGTCCTTGGTGGAGAACGGCTTGTCCACCAAAGAACGGTGACATTTGAAGCAGTGGAAGCAGTCATCATGCCAATGACGATCCTTATAAGACAGATCCTGAGGACAAACGCATACAGGTAAGGACAAATTGGGCCTGCATTATCTCACAAGCATTAAACTTGGGTTTAAAGGTGACTGTGCTTGGCCTCAGTGCTCTTTTTCAGCCTTTGAACAGCTAATTACGGAGAGCGGGAGGGTAAAGTGTTTCTCAATGTCAGCTTCACAGCAGGCCACTCGCCAATGAGAGCTGCAGGTGCTGGTGTCTGCGACCAATCACAGTGTGATCTGCCAATTGGATTATGTTTGTGAAAGTCTGTCCCAGGCTGTGAACACACACCGCCTCAGGATGAGTGTATGATACCAGTGCTTTAATTATCCACCAATTTGAAGAGAGAGAGTGTGGGCTTGTTAAATCGCTGGCTCAAGGTGCTATGAGGTCACTCTGAGTGCCTGTGACTAGAGGGGAAGTAGGGGGTTAGCAGCTAACTGGGCCAAGGACAGGCAACACAGATGTGGCTCCACCCTAGGCCTGTCCTCCAGTCCGGTGACAAGGCTCCTTATCAGAACTAATGACCATGTAATGTGACACTAATGACAGAAAGTCACAGAAGCCTAGATAGAAGAGCACTATACGTCTGTAGAAACACAAGGACAAGGACAACATGGGAATGTACTTCTAAAGTGGTCCTTATATATCATCTGTAACATTTACTAGAATACACCTAATTGATGGTTTTTTTTTATTTAGTACATTGGCTACATCCTCCTCATTTAATGCAAGTGGGTGGGATTTTTCACCCGTTTTATTGTCTTTAAAGAAAAAAAAAGAAAAAATCTCAAATTATTTTTCTGAACAAACTGAACTTGTGGCATTTCTATAGCTCAGGTCCATAGCATAGATTTTAAATGATAGTTTAGCTCAAAATGACAATTATTTCACCATTATTTCCTCACCTGCGTGAGTTTACTTTTGCTCCAAAAACATAGACTTCCGCACACACTTATCTGTGTTCATCCATTGAAAATCTATGCAACCAATATGTTAACCCTTCAAAAAGTACAAAAATACATAACACCTTCAGAGAAAAGGCACAAAAGCTGTCACTGGGTGATAGCTTTTTAAAGGACACATTTGTACCTTACTTAACTCTAAAGGTGCACATTTGTACCTAAATTTGTTTTCTGTACCTTTTTTGTCTGATAGTACAGGAATGAAGCAGTTAATTAACTTTAATTTAGGTTTTTATTCACATATAAATATTAAATACACAAATGTTTTTTACAGCGTAACAATTTTGGTTGCATGGACTTTCAGTATGATTTTAAAATATCGTAATTGTTGTTCCCAGAGACAAGAGTAAAGGTCTTTGCACACTGTCCAAAATGTCAAAATCCTACATTTTTGCATGTTAAAAAATAAATATGAACTGCCGTTATTTCGATACCATTTACAACTTTCATCCACCATAAAAAAATTCAGACCAGGTCCCATTTTCTGTGTTTTTGCATCCATAGCAAGTTTTTTTATAGGAAAGAATGACAAGTATGGAAAAAATGGGGGAAAAATATATTTAAATTGAACGTGTGCAATGACTGAACGTGTGCTAAAGTCTTATTGAATGGTTTGGAATGGAGAATGGAGTATGGAGAATTAACATAATAGCATAATAACATAATTTAACATAATAGTTTTCAGAGTTTGTTTCTAGCCAATTATATCAATTATATTGAAATGGTTTTATCTGAAATGGAAACTTTTCTTTGAAATGGCAATGGATGTCTCTGTTTCCTTCACCAATGTGAATCTTGTCTCTTTATTTGGTTTTGGACTACAGCACTGACTTCCTGCTGGCTTCAGTCCAAAGTGCATGAGCTGCCATTCATTCTTCATGACTCCCCATCGCTCTCCTGATCTCTCAGCTTTCAGAGCTCAGTCACACAAAGCTCCAAATCACTGTGTTACTAAATAAAAATGGTCAAATATTCTGCACTCAGACCTCTTGCTCAGGGGACTGAATACTGAGTAATACAAAACTATCATTCTAATGGAAGTGATGGAAAGTTGCATATTTCTGAATAATTTCTGCTATTTAAGTTGGAGTGCATTTAATTATATCGAATGTGCATTTGTAGTGTATTTCAAATCTTAAAAGTAGGCTATATTTATACATGCTTATAATAAAATATAAATTTAATAAAATGGCACTTGATTTGACACACTTAAGTACACTTTTAAAAGTAAAAGTAAAAAAAAAATATTTTAAAGTACATTTTAAATCCGTTTAAATAATTCTTTCTGTATTAAAGTACACTTATTGCCAGCTGGAAGGGCCATCATGCCCCGCTAGAAGGCACTCCAGCCAGGAATATGTTCTTTGTTTGTCTATCCCTCTATTCTGTGTTAAGGACTTTTATTATGAACAGTTGTCTCCACCCACCTTGTCTGTCGCTATGGCCACACATTAGTTTCTCCGCCCCTTGTCTTGTTTGGAATTGTACTTAATTGTACATTTGTGTTTTGCACTGTGCAGTTCATTGTGTGGATTTTCCCCTTTGTTGCCTTCCATGTCTCCTGTGTTCCCTGTGTTTCTGTTTCAGATTTTCGTTCTCGACCTAGCCTGCCCCCGGACTCTCGCTCTTGCCTTTTCCCCTTTGGATACCGTTCGCCTATTACCTGACCCCTTCACTACGGAATTGAATTATTCTTGTGTCTCTGCCTTTGATGTCACTGTCTGCCAGTAATCGACTCTTCCAGTTCCTACCCTGTGTGTTCGCTCAATAAAGTAGCTTGCAGATGAATCCGCACGCCTCCTGTCTTCCTTGTTACACTTATTTTGATGCTAACTTACATACTAATGCACATGTAAAGCACTTGATTATAATATTAACTTATAGTGTTATTCAATATTACATTTAAAATGAATTGATTTTAATTGTTCCAAATTGTAACTTTACCTTTAAATACTAAACATATTATAAAATGTATATCTTTTTCACAAGGGCAGTTCCAGCTGTTGAGCATTTGCATTTTGCACTGTCTGTGAATGTAGAAAATGTGAAGGTTAACATACCCTGCTGTTGCAGCCAATGGGTTTCTTGCACTCCTCACAGGTGTTGGAGTATAGGCTCTCATAGCACTTCACACAGTATGGATTTTCATCACGCAGAACATACTTCTTCCCAAACAAAGACTCCTTGCAGTAGTGGCAGTCATAGCGTTCTGCCATCTTGGATTCAAACAATTCCTAAAAGATAAACGTGTTTTAAATGGTGTGGACAGGTTGAGGAGGTCATTGAAAATGGTGTTGTTAAGCATGAAACTTAACTTGTAGGCCTATAATACCAGTGCTTAACATCTGCAAGATAAAGGCTAATACATGACGCAAACTTTCTAAAGAAAGAAAGGAAGCCGTGCCAATGTATTAGTCCCAGCTGTTGTGTCTCCCTCAGTAAAGCCCTGCTAATATTCTTGCTTTATCCCTCAGAAATGTGTCCAGACTGACTTTTGTGCACTGCACACAATGCTAACAAACTCTGAGCTAAACGACAAATGTATTTTCTCAGTGAGTCTCAATCAAACACAAAACGTTTCTATAAATCTTATCTTGCAGAGTCACTTCAGTAAACGACAGGAAGGGTTGGTTTTGGTGTAGGCCATATTTCATATGCTCACAGTAGAGCATTAACTTTTAGGTAATATCCCTGGATATCTGGATTCTGAACCGTCACAATACGTACTTGAAGCAATGTAATAAATACACAGCAATATGTACCTATATCAACATAATAAAAATATGCCACTATATCAACATAATAAAAATGTGACATTTTGAATCTGTGTTTTAGCACCACTAAACATTTCTCTTTGAAACTGCAGCGAAACGTGCTGTGAGGTACGTAAAAATGGTGTTGGACAAAAAGTCCACAGAGGTACATATTTTTATGAGACCAGGTTGGGAAAATCCTTACTTTCTCAAGTTATTGAAAGATTATATGTATCTTTAGTTGGATGCATTTATATTGTAACTGTGTCCCAGATGCAATCAACAGGAACTATCTGTCACATTGTCACATTTAGAATAACAAAAGAACAGTTACTCCTTTGTAACTTACTGCTGATTGCAGGGTCTCCAGCTGATAGTACCTCTATTGTTTCAAGCTATTTGTCTTTAGGTATTAAGCTCACATACTGAACTCTGGGAAGAAGCTTTGAAAGTCCTTTAGAGAAGCTATGGAAAAACTAGAACCCTTACAAGGGTTAAGATTGTTTGAAGGAGACATGCTAACATCGCTGCTGAAAAAGTGCTACCTTCAATAAATTCTTCTCCCCACAAGAACTTTGGTCAAACTTATTAGCAAGCCACCCAAAGTGCTGCTCAGTTCAATATAGCAAAATCTAACAATTTCTTTAGTATAAACGTTTTATTTTGTACGCTGTTTACTGTACACATCTGTGGCTAACATACCACCTATACTAAAGTCTATCCTAAATCTAATCAAAGATGTTAACAAAATCATCATGCTAAAAACACATGTACCCTTTTAGCTTGCTTTTACAAGTCTTTGAGCTTTTTGTGTCGTTATTTGTTTCACATCCCAAGTTCAAAACTGTAGGCCTACAGGTGAGCTAGAGAGCAAGTTTACAATGTCAGAAATGTAGTCCATACAGCTAGGTATGTGATGTAAACCTGATTAATGTTTTTCTTTTTATAAATTGTGCACTGCCGTAAACATGTTTTGAAGTCATTGTGACCTTCATAATAACGTCATAGACTCGTTTATGTACTGCATGCCACAGAAAATTAAGAGTCAGCTAAATCTGCACTGTGAACATTTGTCAGATCACACTATTGTATCTGAATGGATTCTTTGATGTGTCTGCCTGGCTGGCTGGCACCAACACTGGGCACCAGA
Organism: Enteromius unitaeniatus; assembly: GCA_032359435.1. NCBI lineage: Eukaryota > Metazoa > Chordata > Actinopteri > Cypriniformes > Cyprinidae > Enteromius > Enteromius unitaeniatus. The sequence goes on from JAUMHI010000041.1 coordinate 5,329,972, forward strand.
TCAAGACAAGTCTCAGTGGTTCCAGCTGTCCACAGTGAGTCCCATACTATTAGTAAAGAGACATATCTCCCTCATTCCTCTTAGTCTCAAACAAACAGATATACTCATAAAGTAATTAAATAAACTCAATACTTAAGCAGGAGCTTAGCTGGAGAATCTTTTGAGTCATGTGAATTACTTTTGAACCTTAATGAAGCCTAAAACCAACCCATTCATTTCCAATTAAACAAAGAGTGATAAAGTGAAATGTGTAGCTAATTAAAGACTACAAGAAGGCCATAACTGAATAAAGGAATGACAGGTGGCTGTAATGCCTGATAAATTTATTTATCCTCATACCAACTTGTAACCAAAAAAAGGCAAGTAAACTTTTCATTCCAGTATTAAAACAAAAAAGACTATAAAAGACAAACCTAGAGGATGAAGACCACATCCATTTAAAATACAAACAAAATACTATTTAAAATACTTTCAACAACAAATCTTTGGTCTAATGGACTTATTCTATCTCTAAGGTGTTGTAATTTAATACAGTATAACTATAAGCTAAAAATGTGGTGCAGATAAAAGCATTTGACTTGCAAGCATTGTAATTATCTGAAAATTGTCTAAAAGTAAACCATTTTCACATGGAAAATCAGTATAATTCAAAATTCTTCTGAATAGAAAAATACATAATTCAGTGTATAAGATTATAATAGATTCTTTGAAAGAATAAAAGAGTCACAAATTCAGTAACATATATAATATACAGCTGAATGGGGAAAAAAGATGATAGATTAAATCTGAAGAGAAGAGAAGCCTGACTTGCCTGTCCTGTGAAATGTTGTTCTGTCTTTGGTTCTTGAAAGAGAGATGGAGGATGACTCCTGTGCTCCTCTTTATTGGATTACTCCCCCTTTGGAAGGGGCAATGGGGTGATTGAAATGGGTTGGACAGTTTATCAGGAACTATAAATACATAGGAACTTTTAGCCAGTACTTCAGTCTGTACTCATATGTAACAGTAAATATTTGTCTCCACTCAATCCATAGTGGAACCATGCATGCATGCTCAAACTGATGTAAATCTAATCATTACAGCATGCAGGGCACTCTCAGTCTCATCTTAAAGTTGTCTTTTAAACTGTAAAGACCATCTTTAGCCAAAATATTAACCAAGAAGACTTTTTTGTCAACAAAAGAAAGATAAAGGAAGTCTTCTAGTTGTAAAGCCTGCATGCCACACTAGCATGCCATCCAAAAAACAACTGGTGACCAGCATTGCTGATCTACGCTTCAAAGTTTAAAGTGATGTTCTAAATTCTTTTCCCCATTTAATAATAAACTCACTGTGTTGAATTTCGGACAAGCAGAATCTTATTTTAAACATTCAGGCCTTGAAATTGTACATGCTATGACTTTCATTCCACATGCAAGATATTAAATATGCACACAAATAAAATAATGCTATTTTGATTTCAGTACTGTTTGAATTTAGGTTAGAAGTTTTCCAACCATTTCCAAACACTGACTGCATTAAACCAGGTTCTTGCATTATGTGTCGATATGTCAGGTCATGCCACCATTGGATTTTCTATGGATTTTGAAAAAGGTGATTAGGTAGTCTTTTATTTTTGCCTACATATGACCAAAGAAAACAGTACCATTTGGTTTTCCATCATGTCTTTTGGATTTCCCTGCCCCACCCTGGCTCGTCCCCATCTCTCTGGTCACAGTATGAACAGAGGCCTGTGCGTGATACTGTACAGTTGCTTAGTGACAGCGGAGGAATAGAAGGAAACTCTGGAAGGCTTTCGTCACTACGGCTGATGGTTTACAATGAGATGGTAAGTCCCAACACCTGTTTGCTAAAAACTTTGCCCATTCTCATCTGTCACTCCCATAGGTACTAAGATTTCCTTATGGCTAAAGAGCTGAAATCTCTTGCCAGTCATCAGTTAACATTTGAATTCCCATGATCAGATTGCAAATGAAGGCGTCATTTATCCCTGGCTGTGACTATTATTTCCAGGGGATGCAGTTTATAATTAGCCTATACACAAAAGCCTTGACCATTCTATATTGCTAATGATTTTGTGTGTGAGGTGCATTTCCTTCATGTACACTGTATGTGCAACAAAACTGACAGTCTAAATTATATTATCTCTGTCTAATAAAAGGCACCCCTGACAAAACAAGCAATTCAAAGTTTTGCAGTAGAAAAGTAAAGTCATCCAAAGTGCATTAGAATGCATTAAAGCATATTTCAATCTGATTTAAAATTAAATGCAAGACAATGTCAGATACACAGGCCAAATATAGACTTTATATCTTAAAGCAATCAGAGAGATACTAATTTCGGTGATACACTAACCGTTTAAGCATTTCTAACTGATTGTCCCAATTGTGGACCAGAGGGAAACCCAACTTCTTGGGCTTCAATGTGTTGATAGTTTATACCATCAATACAACATGAGAATGTGAAGACAGAACTATGGATGCCACCACAAGTGCCCAGGCCAGGCTGATTATCACACGTATGTAGGGCTGGCAGAGCCACACGCCTCGATGCTGCTGTACCAGACTCTCGCTGACTCTCTGCCCAGTGATAAGGCTTTGGATAAATCCAGCAACTGTCTAGATTACAGTATGAGAGGTACAGCTCAAGCTCTATAAGGTCAGCAGTGATCCTCCTGGGCCATCACACTGGCTGTAAATCAACCAGCTCTGCCAGATCTGACCAGTCAAACAACAGAGTACATAGCTAAAAAAGATGTGTTAATGTCAAGATATGATGTCCTTTTATAGTACAGTGCTATTAAAACATCTCCATACAATGCACCTGGCCTTAGATATAGATCAATTCAGTGGTAATACTGTAGTAATGGTAATGAGCTCTTTTGAGAACAATAATCTTGTCTAAACAATATTAAAACCTTTCCATTGCACAAAATGTTTGTATAGTGTATTTTATATTTATAGAATATTAAAGAGACAGGTCTAGTTCAGGCCCAAAAACTAAACTTTTGTCATTAATTACTCACCCTCATGTTGTTCCAAACCTGTAAGACTCTTGTTCATCTCCAGAACACAAATTAAGATATCTTCTATGAATTTCGAGAGTTCTCTGACCCTCCCATAGACAGTAACTGTTACAGATCTGCACCAAGCCAATCACAGCGTTCCCTCTCCCCTGAGTTCTAATCACTGTCACCTGCATCTCATCATCAAAGACACCACAAAACCACACACCACCCCTCAGTCAGTGTCCGGGCTCGTTTATATGAAGTGGACTAAACCTAGTACTACTGAAATACCTACCTTGTACTTACCTCCTTGTTCTCCTTCGTTCTAGTATCCCTCCCAAGTTCCAGGAATCTTTGATGTATGTGGTGTGTGGTTGTCTCCCTAATCCAGCATGTCTCCATTGTCTCTGTGTGTCTCCTACGCCATTGATCTGCACTCAACAACAACCAATCATCCTGTTCTCTGATACTTACCTTGATCATTGTCTTCTCCTTTGCTCATACTCTGCTGTGAAATAAACCTAAAATGCTTTTCGCAAGATGCGCATTAAGCACAGACATGCGAATGGTTATGGTGTTTATTACCACGACCGTCTGCGTGTCCGAGTTGAACGATTCGTGTGTATCTTGCTTGTAGCAAATTAAAAATTATACATCTGAAGCTTACTGCCGCACGAGCTCGAGGTCTCTCGACCTTTCCCGCTGCGCATTTTATGACAACAGAAACAGTAAAATAAATCAATGAAAACATTTATTGAGAAATTTGCTGCATTAGAATACAGTATGTGGACACATTAGGCTATGTGTAACCTAAACAGGTTTGGGTCAGTTAATATAATAAGTAATATAATAATTAATACTTCTGACTAATTCTTGTGTCTCAACTGTAAATCAATTGCTATTCCATTGTCTACAACATGAAAGAATAAAAGGGTCTGCTAAGTGAATAAGTGTAAAGGTTAATAAAAGAATCCCATTAAAATATGTAAATGAAAACTGTAGAAACACTGGACGTAAGTATGGGGCACCATTGTGCAGCAGCAACTTTAACAACAAAAAAAGGAACCTCAAGGTTGATTGAAGTAAATGTGTGCAAGTGTATAGGGCAAATGTATATTTGCCTGAGACCCCAAATTCACTAAATCCTCCCCTAATCATAGCATGAGCACACCGGACCCGTTTCAAGAGCTCGTCGATCATCTTCGACACCCCTACCACCACCAGCACCTTTGCCGGATGCACCTGCCACTTCCACCACTCCTTCGCCTCCTACCATCACCAGTCCCATTGCCTGACCGGTGCCCTCAGTGGCCGGTGCCTTTAATCGTGGAGGTGGATGGCTCCACCACTGGAGTAGGAGCGGTACTGTCACAGCAGCAGGGGAACCCAGCTCGACTCCTTCCATGCACTTATTTCTTTCAGAAGCTCAGCCTTAATTACAAGATTAACTATGACATCGGCAACCGAAAACTCTTGGCCATCAAGCTGGCTCTGGAGGAATAGCGACACTGGCTGGAGGGGAAAACAGACCACAAAAACCTTCGATACCTCAGAGATGCTAAGAGGCTGAATCCTTGTCAGGCCTGATGGGCATTGTTCTTCACTCTCTTCCGGTTCTTCCGATCTCCTATTGTCCTGGCTCCAAGAACGTGCGCGCAGATGCACTCTACCTCCTCCATGCAAGAGATGAGGAGCCGAAAGCTCTGGAACCCATCATCCCTATTAAACTCTTTATTAACCCCATCCAGTCGGATACCCCTCAAGTCACCGCCGAGCCAGCCCCTGCCAATCCGCTGGGCTGTCCTCAACATCTGCAATGTGTACTGAAAGAACACCCGTCATCCATGCTACTCACACCTCACTGGACACTGGCCACCCTGGGGCCAACAGAACTCTCTCACTATTACAAGATCGTTTCTGGTGGCCCGAAATGGCAAGGGATGTGAGAAAGTACATGAGGGGATGCCGGGAATGGGCCATCTCTAAAAGTCCCTGTCAGCTAACCTCTGGAAAACTGTTCCCACTCCCCATTCCCAACCACCCCTGGTCACACATAGGAGTTGACTTCATCACAGACTTGCCCCCCTCCGAAAGTAATACATGCATCCTGTTCATAGTGGATCGATTCTCCAAATTCTGTCATCTAATACCTCTCAAAGGTTTATCCACAGCTATGGAAACTGTAGAGCTCCTGTTCAACCAGGTGTTTTGATTCTATGGAATCCCAGAAGACATTGTATCGGATTGAGGGCCACAGTGCATCTCAAGAGTCTGGAGATCCTTTTGTGACCATAAGTCTCTCGTCCGGAAACCACCCACAAGCAAAAGGCCAGACAGAATGGAACATTCAATAAGTGGGGCGGTTCCTCCGTACCTTCTGCCATGGCCACCAGGACTCCTGGAACAAGTTGCTGGGCCAAGTACACACAGAATTCTTTATGTCAAGCGTTCATTGGTCTCACTCCCTTCCAGTGTGTACTCAGTTTCCAGCCCCCTCTATTTCCATGGTCCTGAGAGCCTTCAGACATTCCTGTGGTAGACTACTGGTTTCGGGAAATCACCATCAGTGAACAATAGATAATAAATAATAACAATAACACCAACAGTAAATGATAGTAAAGTAAAGTAAATGCTCTCTAATACCAAATTAACCTTAAACCTGTTAATTAATGCTACTCAGAATGTATTTGTATAATTACACTGTAACAAGGAAACATCAACATAAAGTAAATGAGAGAAATGGACCATGTATATAATTTATGTTACACTCTTTTTTGATAAGAAATGTTACATGTATTTTGCAGGAAGTTCCTTTTAAATATTTTGAAGGTTACAATTCAGCATACATCTGAAACGTCATCTAAAACCACCAAACAATCCGTAATCAGTTCAAAGGTCTAACCACCATGCGTATCATAAAACCTTTTTATCCAATTTGGAAAATTCACTTTTTATGACTTAATTTATGACAACTGATGTTTGTAACTCACATTATGCAATATGTGTTCCCATCTGTGATCTGCTGTTGGGGCAACCAAGGTTTGCAGCAACCATATTATCTTTTATTTTGGAACATAATGTTGCTACTCATCCGAGACAGTACATACAAGAGGTCTCTGACGTATGAAACAGACCCCCTGTAGAGGCTCTGTGTAAGATACCACTGGAGTCCAACAATATCCAAATCTCTCAGTAGCTCTACAAAATTCCACTGCTTACGATTTAACAGCAAGTTGCAATTAGCTTAGACTTTGGTGCCTTTTATGTACACAGAATAACATCATTAGAGTTGTAGTTTTCCCCATTGAACCTGGGTCCTGCGGAGTTCCATAAACTGTCTGGAGTCAATGCAAATTAAGTTAGACGCAGTTTAGATACTCACAACATGTCATGAGACTTTTGAAGAAGAACATTTAGGCTTATGCATATTTCCATGTTCATTGCTGCTTTTTGCAGTATGAAGTTGTAACTGCTGTTTCTTAAACTTAAAATAGCAATGAGCTGCTACGGCGTAGATAATTTACCATGCATGTAATTTGATTTTAGTGATTTCGATAAGATATAGGAACATTTGGAACAAACAAAATTAATATAATCACAAGAACATCTGGTTACTCATTACAAGTAAAAGGTCAAAGGAACTGAGTTTTTCCATACAAACTCTGTTTTTTCTGTTTTCAATCCACCCGTTTGCATTTATTTTCCTGGCAGATGTGCTTTTACAAAATTATGTGTTCGCTGAATATACTTTACAGTTAGTAATGTAAATATTATCTACATAAAGAGTTTTCAAATTAGATACTGCATGCAATTTGAAAGACATATTATACATATTAAAACCTTTTAAATTTTAAAGTATGTTTCGTACAATTTCATTACCTCACCAATAAAATTCATCGGTTCCTTGTTGTTCTTTTATGAAGGGGGTAGACATACATGCTTACTGTAACAGACATCATGATTACTTAAACAACTGTGTTAACCTAGTACTGATGCTTAATTGTTAACCAGGGCACATGACAGAACGTCTTGGTTACGTATTGTAACCCTCGTTCCCTGAAGAAGGGAACGGAGACGTCACGTCGAAACCGACGAATAGG
>JAUMHI010000041.1:5339848-5352957 GCA_032359435.1 Enteromius unitaeniatus
TGGCGTGTTTAGATACACGCAGAGTTTGTTTGGCATCTCGAAGCGAGATTCCTATTCGTCAGTCTCGACGTGACGTCGAAGTGACCGACTGAAAGGGAACTAAACAGTCAAAGGTCAAAACTACACAAAGCATGTGAAAAAATTCTACACTCATTGAAAGATTTAAGAAGGTTTTCTAATGATTAGTCATTGACAGAACTTTTAATTGCTCTGAAATTCTTTGTTGTGTAAAAGACGTTTATCAGAGTTTTACCAGAGTATTAACAAATTGGCTTAAATAAATTCAGAAAAGTACAATAAAAGGATCATTTACTTTTACATCTGTGTTCATGAATTGCTAGATCTCTAAAGAGTGTCTTAATAATTTGTTGATGCTCAAACTTGAAGCCAAACTGTTTGTTACTTGTGCACACATTAACTTTAAGTGTTCTTAAATTGAAAAAATATGTCAATTAAAGATTCTCAAACATTGCTTTGTAGTTAATAGCATTACCTTAAATAAGTCTTTAACCAAGCATCTAGAATTTTCCCAGGTCTTCACAAACTAATTCCTGCTGACCCCAGTTATTGCATTTATTTCAGAATGTCTTACGCTTTTCAGCTTAAACAACACTTCTCTGTGTTTGTATACCCTGTACACAGAAACTCACAGAATTATTCAGCGAAACATTCCATCCCAGGTGCAGAGAATAAGCGTGAAGCACATGTGTTAAAAGAAAATAATGCCTTTTGAGGATCTAAATAAATTGGAACAAATTATGATACTGTAATTAAAAAATTAAACTACCTTTATAAAGTTTTCCCCTCAACTGTTTCTTCCAGTACTCTGTTTCTTCACGTACTGTTAGACAGCAGATAAGCATTCAAAATTAGCTAACCTTTTATTGGTGTTTCTCGTGGGTAACAATTTACAAAAGGTTCCATTTTTTATTATATTTAGTATTTAATCTTTGTTAATAATAATTGAGAAGAATGCAGCTGTTCATTATTGGTTCATGTTAGATCAAGTCCATTTAATAACATAATAGATACAACTTTCGATTTTTTATAATAAAATAATCAATGATGAAATCAACCTTAATTAAGATTAGTGTAGTTAACTAATGTTAACAAATGGAACCTTATAGTAAAGTATATGCTTTCTTGTCACTGTTACCAGTCATGGGAGTAAAAAAGAAAGAGTCAGTCGATCTAAGAAATATGGTTTGAATCACAAACATGCAATTAAATTGGTAAAATTTTCTATTTACCTGTTTCTAGAGAAATGAGTAATATAACCAATGATTCTTGAATTCGATGGCCAATCATAGGTATTTTCTCAAATGTATTCTTGTAGCTTCATAACATTCATATTGAACCACTGATGGCAGATGGACTATACTGATGATGTGATTCATACTTTTCTATACCTTAACAGTGTAATTTACTTGGCAGTCAATGGGACAGTCACAAGCCTCCCGGTTTTAATCCAAAATATCTTAAATTGTGTGAAGCATTAATGCTCTTTTGTCAGTCACATGCCTGTTTAAGAGATGAACTGAACTACTTGTGCTCGTTTTAAAAAATGGCAACATGTTTTGTGCAATGACTATATAGCTGTACAGCCCTGAGTGGCCAGCAAGAAATTTTCTGAAATGAGAGAGCAGTAATTTATAGCTCTTTATAGACTTCATAATCTATATCTTATTATAATCTAAGGCAGTCTATCAAAGATGAAATAGGAAAAAAAATGCCACATGTAATATTCAGATGCAGTTATCGCTGCTTTGAACCCCGGTTTAGATGTCCCTTTGTGGAATTTTGCTTTCTGTTTGATAATATGCAACTAGCTCTCAGAAAAGGCAATAATAATCAATATCTTGCATTTAAGATTTAATAAATATTTTCCATGGCCTCTTAAAACCAGTTCTTTGGAAAATCTTGTTCTCATCTTTTATCTCGTTCAATAGCCCAAATCTATTTGACCCATTAATCCCATTTGCACTGCAAGAATGAATGCTTGTCTCTGAGCCTTTACTCCAGTTAGGTCATGAAGATTCGCTCGACCGTAAGAGAAATTGTAAATCTAATTCAGTACTAAACTAGGTTCTTTACAACACTCACAACATTGGATTTTCGAAGAATTTTGAGGAGGATTGAAAACATGTTGTCAAGTATTTAAGTGTTTGAAAAAAAGTCTTTTGCAGGGTAGCCTACATATGATTCAAGTTAAAAAAGATTATATATGAAATTAAATACTAGCATACTTACTGGATTTGTGAAATGATTGCACAGATGCTATTTAAACTAAAGTTTTTAATCTTTATACATTACTAACTCTCTATTCTCCAATTTGGTACTAGTGCTTTGACACAATCTGTATTGTTAAAAAGGGCTATATTAATAAAGGTAACTTGCCTTGACTTGTCTTAATCCCAGTTTACTGCTTACATAGTTCTAGAAGTATAATGAATGAAAACATGTTAAAAGACTGATATTTTATATGGCTGATATTCCTTACAGTTATCTGTAATACTTCAAATGCAATACTGAATGGAAAATACATCACAGTGCATTGCATTAGAATAGTATTACTAGTGTAACCTCAGTATACGTTTAGCAAAAATAGTAGGCCTATGTATTCTTGGTGCTTCTCGAATATAGCTGAATTCTTTGCACAGTATACATACACTGCAGAAATATTAAGAATGATAACACTAGCATGCACTTCCAACATAACCTAGTTAATGGAAGCAAATAGAACCAGCAATGGCAAAGTAAAGTAGGTATTCATACCTGTATAAGACTAAATAATAATTTGTTGCAGTGTGGATATTCCAATTCATCGTGTACTGAAAACCCCATTGGAGGTTAATTGAAAAGTTTACATGAAAAACTATTTTTTGACTATTGAACTATTTTCAATTTACTCAAGCTGTGAGAGTTCTTGTGAATCGTAGTGTGGATAAAAATGTGCTTCCTCCCGGTGGCTAAATTGCGAACTGCAAATTCGCTGGTTGATAACGTCACATTTGTGCGCCACGTCTGTCACAGTGGACGCATGTTGAATCAGCACCGGCGGCGAGGCCGTTTAAATAGTAGCGTTAACTGATCTAAAATGACGGTATTTCACGACGAGGTTGAAATAGAAGATTTTGAGTATGATGATGAAACAGAAACATATTATTTTCCTTGTCCGTGTGGCGACAGATTCGCAATAACGAAGGCAAGTTTTTTTTCTATTGGAGCATCAGAATGTAAACAGTCATAACTTTCTTACATTTATAAACGTGTGTATATATATATTATATACATATAAATATATGTGCGTATGTCATTTCTAGTTTTATTTAAAGTCGTGTAACCGTTGTTATTTTTAAGGGTATATGTTTTTGAAATAGTACAAAAACTACTACAGAACTACAAGGTAATAACCTACAAAAAATCCGACACTTAAGTGATTTAATGAGATACATGTGTGTATTGACTCAAGAGATGTCAGGGTATAGCTAAATAGTAGTATTAAGAGGAAAGGACTTCTGTTTTTCAGGAGGATCTTGAGAATGGTGAAGAAGTGGCCACCTGTCCGAGTTGCTCACTTATAGTAAAAGTAATTTATGATAAGGTAATAAAAAGTCACTTGTTTGATAGCCTTGTCTATTAAAAAGGGGTATATATATCTGATAACAATTGTAACTATATGATAAATGTTCTTGATTCATTGTGGTAATAATGAAAAAAAACAAACAATATTTGTTATTGTCTTAAGTCAACTTTTATTAACTTTTCTGATCCACTTGACAACTATACATGTAAGTAATCTTGTTTATTGTATGTGTTTTCAGGTATAATAATATAAATGAACTTGTTGATTTGACCTGTTTTAAAGGTAAGGCTTAATTTTAAGATTTGTCAATTTAAAATATACAATATATTTTTGTTGTAGGAGCAGTTCATGTGTGGAGAAATAATTGAAGCACCAAAAACATCAGAAAACAAACTGGAGCTGGCCCAGAGTTGAGAGTTGCAGACATCAACATGGCTCTTGACAGGATCCTTTGCTCTAATAATGGACTTAATACGGGCATCTGTCATTTTAGTTACTCACTACATATGCAGATCTTTTGTGAGGATACCGACCACATGGACGTGACACATTTAGTATCAAGACTTTGCACACAAGTTACTATTTGGTTGAAGTTATTTATTTTTTTAAAAAACTTTTAAAAATATGCCCCTGTTCTTGCTTGAAAATAAATTCTCGGGAATTGAGAATGTCTGGAGTTTCCGTTGTATAAAGACTTGAATACAACAATGCTGAAAGATCTAAATAACTCATTGTCAATGAGGTGGTTTTTAGTCCTGGTTAATTTAGGTGCTATTCCTCATATTGTTTGTTTATGTTATTTATTTTTTACTTTTTTCCCCCACTTTTTCCCCTCTGCCCCTTTTTTCTTTTTAAATTCATAATATCTTAGAATAGTGCATATCATAAAATGCCTCCCCCTTGCTCCCTTTCGCTCAGGGCAGGATACCAAAATTTTGTAAGCATGCTTCTTGCCATTACTTTTGGACACCAGAGGGTGCTATTTTTCAACAAAAAGAAAAAACGTACAGAAAAATCAAACTGTAGGTTAGTTGCGACACCAAAATTTGTGATTTTTTTTTTTTTTATCAAAAACTGGAGTGACTCAAGAACAAAATCTGAATGTCCTATTATGGCCCATATACAATTACAAATGACTGCAAATCTCTATAGACTAAATCAAGAACTCAGTAGCGCAAATGATTTGTAGTTATTATGCTTACCGTGATTTATGGGAAAATATTCTTCTTGCAACAACATTTGCAACAGGGTTGAATTGTTGAGCTTTATAAATTCAACAAAACAACCAATGGACAGAGAGAGGGGGAATGAATTTGGAATTCATGTGGAATCAACTGAAATGTTTTAAATCTATCCCCTCAAAAGCAAGTTCTAAGACTACGACTTACAAGATGTAAGATGTGTGTCCTCTGAATGGTTGAGCCAAACCTGGACCAGTGCCATGAATTAATCCTTTTAGTGTTTCCATCCGGTATATTCACAAATCATAATTTGGCTTTCATTGATTTCCTGTCGTCTAAATTTTGCCATTTGGCTTGTCAGCAGCCAGCTTTGGTGTGTTTGTGTGTGTGTTTGAGAGAGAGAGACAGTTTTCTGTCCTTCAGATGATATTGAAAGGCCTATCTCTTTGATGACTGTGGCTTCCCTCATGTGCTAGCATCAGGAATATTGCACTCAGTCAATAGCATTTTAACTCACTCTCACTGAGCTGATCAGAGAAAGGATGTGGGCTGCCACACACAGACACACATACTGTCAGTTCAGAGAGAATCTCTGAATAAAGAGTCAAGGTCAAGGATGATCATGTTCACAGACGCCAACATGACATAAAGCAGATGGTCATGTAAAAGTAAACACTTTTTTCATCAATCACGTGGCCTCTTTCTCACTACCATTTGCTATGACTACAGTTTTCTCTATTGCTAAAACACATTAATTAAACTAAAGACAACAACTCAAAACATTTCTTTTTAAAATCATATAATCTTTCACCTTTACTATCAAACATACAGAAGCACTGAACACTCATTGCAAACTAAAAGCAAAAGATCATTGCCTTTTACTTGAATCTGATTTTTAGAGTGCCCTTAGTATTTTGAACTTCATTACATAACACTTCTATATACAATGCAGATATTCAGGTAAAAAGATGAATACGATTTGAAACAATATAGAGTTTTGGTTTTGTTTAGGGAAAACTAACAAACAAATCAAAGATTTTTTTAGAATGTACTACTGTAAATTCAATGGACTAAAACAGTTAAAAATGACAAAATAGCATAAAGAGAAAACAAGTAGGCATCCATTTAGAAACAGCATTATGAATAGCAATGATATGTCTATGAATGCCAAGGTAACGTCCCAACATTTCTCATATTTCAGACTTTCGAATCCTGTTTCAGTTTTAGGCCTATCTGACACATTTATATGTCGCTGTAAAATTCTATGGTCACTTACAGCACACTTAAATTCTTAAACCCGCATTTCTGGGCTCTTACTGTTTTTTAGGAAACAGAAATAGGCACAATTTAGTAGGCAATACAAGCGCGATCTTGTATTTTGCCTTTTGCTTTTGAGTCACGAACAGTGTTCGCCCAGTCCATCCCTGGCAGCGGTGACGTCATCGAGCGCTGGGCTGAGCAGCAGAGAGAGAGCGCGAGAGCGCTGCGGCGGAGTTCCTATAGGGCCTGCGAGCGAAGCGCTGGGAGGACAACGGAAAACACGCTGAACGGGATTTTCCATAGCCCTCTTCTGGATGCACCAACACCGAGGATAGACGGAATAAAGGTCGTTTCCATCCACATCCCTTCGTTTCCCCAGAACTGTCCAAAGGCAACCTGGAAAGGTAAAGAACGGCGAGCGCGTAAACTTGGTGCGGAGCGTGTGTGGCAGCTTCACGGGAGGTGTAGTCGATGTTTCGCGGTTCACTGTAGTAGACGTTTCCAGAGAAAGTCTATCCGGGAAGCGAAAGCTTTTTTTTTAAATCGCTTAAGACACTTAAAGTCACACAGTGATTTTGTCTTGTGAATTTGCCGCTGGTGAAATGCTGAATCAAGCTTTTGTGTGCCCACACCAGTACAATAGCGGCGAGGTCCGTAAGAGTCGAGTCTTCGAATCTTTCTTTGCGAATCAGAGCGCAGAGCTGTTGTTATGGTACCGCAACCAGCTGACTTTGTGGAGATATTGTTATTGTAGAGTTGAAAAGATTATTTTTTTCTTGAAAATAATACCTGCATGTAAATATATGTTTTAAGTAAATATACATTTTTATTATTAGAAATATTTTAATAATATTTGAGTCGTACCAAACTGTTTTTTACTTAGTTGTCAGCATCAAGCTTTTCACCATAAAACTAATTGTAAAAAAATTCAGCTCACCCCAAAATAAACATTCTGTAGTCATTCACGCCGTCATTTCAGTCCAAGTATATATGTTTTAATTTTTTGTGTGGATTACATCGATTATATTATATATTATGGATTATACATTTTTTGTACGTTGCTTGGTGTTTATGGACCAACCAAAAGGACTATTTAATCAGTAGGCCTTACAGTTAAGGTAGAAAAGTGTGAATATTGGATTACAGCATCGGTCCATAATCTCTGTCTGCCTCTCTCTCCAGTTTCTGTTACTCAGCCTGTACCCTCCAGTGATATTTCTGTGGAAAGGGAGCATCCCTGTGTCTCTCTGCAGCATTCTAGGCAGTGTGCATGCCAGAGATAACAGAATTGGACCATTTCTCTGAATCCCGTAATTCTCTCATTTGCTGAGAACAGGTCAAGCATAATGAACTGCCACTATTTCTCGTGGTATTTTTATTCGTTGGCTGCAGTCAATAGTGGAAATCCAGGTGGTTATACATGCATTATGTCAATATTACAGGATGAGTTTGCTAAATTGGTCAGTTACATGTTTTTAGGGGATCTCATTTCTTCACACTGCATCGCCATTTAGGATACTGCCAGCCAGAGACATGAGATTTAAGGTGAATTTAGATTCATTCAGATGTGTAGAAATAGCATAGTTTAATGTGTGCTCTCATGCATTAGGTTTTGTTTTTGTTTAATCCCTTCAGCAAGCAACAGCAAATTAAACTTATTACAATTATGCATTTATCTTGACATAATAATCAGATTATTATAATTTTTTTCGTAAACGGAAGAGTTTATTGAACCTTTAGGCAAAAGGCTTTTATTGCTCATATTGTATGATATGATAATATGAATCTCATACTCCTTTTATTCAGAGGCTCAAATGGCATAAAAATATGCAATTTGCTGCAGTTGCTGATAAATGGCCAGGTATGTAAATCGAGGAGATCTTCACAGCAGTAACAGACTATGCACATAAAATGCATAGAAATATTAGTTATCACTCAATATCTGACTTTAAAATATCCTAATAGGATGATATAATAATGCTTTATTTTTAAACTCTGCATTTTATATTGTGGGGGTAAAACTTATAAAGCAATGCTATTAAAATGCAGTTTGAGACATAAAATAAATGTACATGTGCAAATACATGTTCATCAAAAGCCTGAACATATTTGATACTCGCAATCGAACATGGTTCATCTAAAAAGTAATGTATGAATAATCAAGTTGCTAAATATAAGTTTATTCAGTCCAGTAAGTATTCATTGAGAAATATTACTAACAGCTTAAAACTATTCTTTTGTTTCCTTCATAAATATTTTTCAGAATCATGTTTTAACTGACCATAAACTGGAGTGGAGAACAATACTAAAAGTTCTTTTACTTTTCTAAAAATGTATTTCTCTGAAAATGTAATTTATCAGTCACATTACAGAAAACATGTTGTAAATTGTTTTTCAGCAAACTTTTGATCATGTTGATAATTTAGACTCTCATAGGCTTTATTTGATTGAACTGAACTGGGTCTCAGAGCCATATCCACCAATGTAAATAGTTCACTGTCAGAATCCCCTTTGGTCAAAGGAGTGTGTGAAAATGATTATGCTTTCCTGATGTGCTTATAGCTGTTTCTTGTCTCTGTTGGGGTTAGCTCTGCCAAAAATAACATCCTCTCTCCAGGGTTGAACTCTGGAATCTTGCCCCATTGGGAGTTTAATTGCTGATCGTGAAACAGCATTTCAGAGCCTTTGCTATTGATCTCAGATAATAGTAAGAAATCGTTTCACACTCCACAGATGCTTCGATCCCTGAGAATATTTGACCTGGAATTAAAATTACACAGTGCGGTTGAAATGGCTTTTAGTGTACTGTACGTTTTGTCATCAATAAGGAATTTTTCTTTACGGTCTTATCCATTCCCCCATGTGGCGCAGGAACAGAGCAATTTGCAGCTCAGCATGGATGATGCATATTTTATTAACAGTCTGGGAAAATGTAGCATCTCAATATTTCATCAGTGCACAGCTTGTCATCTGTGCCAGGAAAAAGTATGAAGCCCTCCAAAAATAGGCTCTGTTAAAAGTTACCGTGAGGAGGACAAATGACATGAGTTGCGACTCCGTGTTTCTAACAGGGCATTTTTAAAACTCCACATCTTCAGAATAAGCCCCTGCTGAGCAGTGATCTCAGTAAAGACCTTGAGAAAGGTACCTAACTTTGGACACTTTTTGTACTGCTCCAAATAATTGGAATAGAAAGACAGGATTAAGGAAAAAAAGATTGGAAGGATTGTTGATGCACTTTTGAATAGTCATCTCAGGTCATGCAAAATCGAGGACTGCTTAATGTGGGCAGATTACACAGTGTCTGTGTGTTTTGACTTCATGTAATGTGTAAAATCCTACTTTGTTCCAACATGACTGAGAGTGTATGATATCAGACGGATAGTGCAGGTCTTTGACCACTGTACACATTTACCACAATTTGAAAATATTTATACAACCCTGCACGATGGTGCCCCTGAATATGTGCCCAATTGCCCATGTGATTAATCCTTCCATGTAGCAACATTATCTAATGACAGGAATTTTCTGGGTTTAGTACAAGTTA
Organism: Enteromius unitaeniatus; assembly: GCA_032359435.1. NCBI lineage: Eukaryota > Metazoa > Chordata > Actinopteri > Cypriniformes > Cyprinidae > Enteromius > Enteromius unitaeniatus. The sequence goes on from JAUMHI010000041.1 coordinate 5,349,423, forward strand.
AGCTATCGACAGCATTTGTGACATGTTGATTTCGACTTACCTCTCAGTTTCTATGGAAAAAAAAGGGAGGCACTTATGGCAAGACATTTACAATGGAAGTAAATGGGACCCATTTTTGCAGGATCTAAAAGATGAAGTGTGAAGCTCATTGCACAGTGAGTCAGAAATTTTATTGGATGATATTTAATGGATGATGAATATGAAAAGAATGGAAAAATGCCATCTAAAATTTTGGATTGAGCGTTCAATCAATTCTTCTATTAAAATGTGTAGTATTTTAGGTGTAAAGTTGTTTAACAATGCAAAGCCAGACATATAAAATAATAGTCAGAATTTTTTTAATCACATTTGACACATTCTTTTATGACTCGCATATGATGTAGGACAATGTGGGGCTTGCATTCCAAAAGGGGCAAAATCATCATTTGATACTTTAACATGTACCTCACACAGTTGCTTAAAAAATAACTTAATGTTAGTTAACCAAACCGCCACACGTGCTTGTCTTTGATGTGAGGGAGTGATGATTTTTCTCTACAAATTATAGGTTTGATGTGAGATTTTGAATATCAGTAACATTAAGCTGTAGCTGCGAAATTAGATTACAAAATGATCTTATCTGGTAAGAGGCAAGTGCAGATGCAGTGATTTCTCATGTTTAAAGCATTTTAAGCTTGTTCGAGCCGTTATACAAAGCCATCATGACTATAAAAAGAACATTTTCTAGATTTTTTCTTTCTCTTTGTTATCGACACTCTTATTTATCATTAATTCTTGAACTAACTCCTAAATCTTAAATATGTCCTGTATCTAAGAGCAAGACATTATGGTGTCTTCATTAACAAAATAGCACTTTATGCTGTACTACTGATAGTTAAACAGAAGTTCTGTTTTTTGTTGACATTTGGGTTTGTTTCCTATAAGTTCAAATTTTGTATGGTGCATGGGTTTACAGGAACAGCAGTCTATCCAGCATGTCAATGTGCAGTGTGAGCTGAATAAATTGTTTAAATAGTATTGACATTAATAGATACTGTGTTTGTGAGAGAAATATGGCTACTGTTGTCATAGCTGTCAGTTTTTCATTTAATAGCAACCAGGATGATTTGTCTAGTTTAATGGACAGGACACTCTCCTGTGATTTTTATTTAATTTTATGGTAATATAATTTACAGTTCCTCATATTTCATAATAAAGAAGGAAGACATGCTGCAGAGAGATATTTGAGGTCAGCACAATGACAACGAGAGGCATATTTTAATGCATTATTGGTTATCTCATCATTCTATTTCTTACTACTGTATGTTCAGGAAATTTACAATGTAGATTTATTTTAGTTAGCCATAGGGCTGGGTGATATATATTGAACGATATATTATGCATATTTTAAAAACAGCTGATGGTGATTTACCGCTAATCAAAGTACCGGCTTTACTGACGAGATGCACATAATATATCGTTTGATATATATTGCCCAGCCCTAGCTAGCCAGTTTTGTTTTATTTTGCAGTTAAGGCATTTTTAATTTAATATAAAGTGGTAAAATTCATTATGTCAAACATTATTTTTAGTACATAACACAGGCAAATATAATAGAAGTCTTGGAACAAATTGTACCCTAATTGGTCTACATGTTTGCGTGCTGAAATGAATTAAACTGAAAGATTCATCAAACCTCTTTTTCTTTACTGTTTACATGACATTTTTAGCTTAATGTTTTTTCTGTCTTTGAAGGAACAGTTCACACAAAAGGAAAAGTACCCCATAATTTACTTACCCCCAAGCCATCCTAGGTGTATATAGGTATTATTTTCAAGCTCCATAAATCGTATATATCCATCATAAAATTAACCTATACACCTCTGGGGGGTTAACATGTGTCTTCTAAAGCAGATCGATGGGTTTTTGTAACAAAATATTTATATATTTTTTTAATTCTAACTCAGATCACTGACTTTCGGCAAACAGCTATATGCGTGTTCGTTACGGCTGCCTGGCTGACCTCTGGCTCAACGTATAATAGAAGCTGCATTCATTCTTATAATGAAATCTTAGGACATTTTATTTAATTTTTTTCTAAGTTCTCGTTTTCAACTTTTAAGGCCGGGACACACCAAGCTGACAGTCAACCATTGGCCTGGCGGTTAGGCTAGTCGGGTTGGTGTGTTCCATTTGTCGACTCACGAATGTGGCAGTGCCAGAAAATGAAAGTAAAAGTGAATAACGTGAATAATCATTTCTCTTATATATCTTTGCTTCGTTTGAGTGACGAATGTTTACTATAGATATAGATACTGCTGATATAGACAGATAACTCACGCAGGCGCAGAACGCACGTGTTTAGTTTGCCGTCAGCTGTAGTCTGCAGTGTGTTTGAGCGCTGCTTTTTTTATCCGACTCGAGGCGACAACACCGTTGGCTTTCGTCGCTGCTAGTTGGTTGGCGTCAGCTTGGTGTGTCCCGACCGTTACGTCGTACGTTGAATCAGAGGTCAGCCGAGAAAATGGAACTCGACTCATGTGTCGACATGTGTTAACCCTGCATAGGTTAGTTTTAGGATGGACATATACAATTTATGGAGCTTCAAAAAAATGGCCTGGTTTGGAAGAGCAAGAGTAAAGTCCGACTGTTCGTCTGAAAGAAGAAAGTCATATACCTAGCAGGGCTTGGGGGTACATTATGGGGTAACTTAAATTTTTGGGTGAACTATTCCTTTAATGATGATAAATATAAAGGAATAACTCTAAATTTTACCTTTTTTCCCTATGCATGTTGTCTACATTTGTGCAAATGTAGCCGTATAGTGTTTTGTTCCATCAACAGATTTCTCAATATTCAGAAACATATATTTTTTATGGTCTAATATTTTTTTTATCACCATTCTATCGCATTTTTGAGATGTCACCAGCTCGATTAACCTGTTTTTAGCCTTTATTGCACTGAGCTAGATGTTGGCAATCTAGCAAAGTGTTTGTGTGACCACTCAGCCAGAGGTGCCTCAGAATATGACTTATCTTTTAGATATGAGGAGAGACATATGAGCAAAGAGGTAGAAGAAGAGTTCCTGCCTGACCATAAAACAGCTTGTCAAACAAAATTAGGCCTACAGCTTGTAGTCTACTTCACCACCTCTCTCTCACTCTTTTCCCACTCCCTCTTGGGTGTAAATTGTTGGCAGGCTGCTAACTTTTTAAATGCCTTAATAAAGTAAGATGACCTTCGCTGTTTTCAGGGAAATGGGCAAGGACCAAATTTTCACCAAAAAAAAAAAAAAAAAGGCCTGATCTGTGTTTTTGAAATAATTTGTCAGTCCTCAAATATCAATTTGCTGATATTTAGTTTCACTTAACAGTTTGTCCAACTTTCTCTGTGGGCATCGTGTTCTCTTTTTGAAAGGGGAAATGATTTCTATTTTTCTATTCTGGCTCAATATTCTCACATTGTAACGAAGCAGACACTAAGTATCATAGAAGCAGTGTCCACTTTCGGTGTACGAGCTGGGACGTGGGTTGAACTGTGGTGTGAGCTTATATGT
>JAUMHI010000041.1:5361133-5380179 GCA_032359435.1 Enteromius unitaeniatus
GACAGAAAGAGCAATTAGGAGCATCCTCCACTCACATTTTGCATTCCTGCTGACAGCTATTTACAAGCTGTCCACACACAAACAGAAACACACACACATATACTGCACCACCCCTTCCCTGTAAGGCTAAATGGGCCCTAGCTCTCTGCCCCTTTGACCTTAACCTCTCTAGAACATCCTTTTTTTCCCCCTCCCGCACTTTTCTTTACGAAGCACGTTTCATGCTACGCTTAATTATTGACACATGGATCCCTGCATGGAGTCGAAGACAGGAAATGGGAGGAAGGAGGGCGAGAACCTCAGCAGTGAGAGTCTGCAGGCTGTGTTACTGTTTCTTGTGCATTTAAGATCATTGTTAAATAGCTGTTTTGACGGCTCTTGGTTGGGTTTTGGTTCATCCGTTTTTTGTAGCTTTTTGTCATGTCTCTTGTCAGTTTTTAATAAGGATGCCTGAGTAATTAAATAAATAAAACCATAGGTGTATAGACTGGCAGAAAGATGATTAAATTAAATTCTGTCACTATCCATTCAAAAAAAAAAAAACACTCTGCCACCTCTTAATGTCTTTTTTGCTTGGCACTAAATGGGAGTCAAAAGCTGTCATGACCGCACAGCAGCCTCAATGCTTGGCCTTGGGTGTCATGTTTTAAAAGCACATCCTCTTCCCCAGTCTATTGGCCTATCGATCCTGGGTGGACAGAGTGAGGACAGCTCTCTCACAGGCTCTTTGTTCTTTCAGTGTGCTTTAAATGTGCTCATCTGCTGTCTGTGAGGTGAGACTCCAGGTGTGTTTATGGGCTACATAAAAGGGGTGTGGGTGCTTGTTTCTCTATTGCTCATTCTCTCTCTCACACACACACACACACACACAAGGATTTGCTAACGAATTGGTGTTTTTCACCTGCTGGCCTCATAATCTCAACTCTGCTTGTGTTTGAGGTCATTCAGTCAATGCCGCTCATGCATACAGCTCCTGCCTTCATCCCTGCACCCAATTTGCAGTTGTCAAGGTTACCTCCCCTCTGCTCATCCATTGTGACAAGGTTACCCTTTCTCTGGCAGCCTTCATCTGTCTCGCTCTGTATTTTTCACTTTTTTTCCTCAGTCTTTTTTTTTTTTATCAGTATATAAAGATTGAGAAATTAATTGCGAAAACTTTGTGAGCTCTCTAGAGAAGGGACATTAAAGACATCATTATTCACCACCATGTTGTTTCAAAGCTGTGTGACTTGGTTTCTCCATGACGAAAATTAGAAAAATGATTGCGCAGCCCTTTCCAATGCAATTATAGTGGAAGGGGACAGTTAATGTCAGGCTCTAAATAAAAAAAGAAAAAACTGCACTTTCACCATAATAATGTAGCTAGTTTAAATTGTGTAAAATATTCGAAGGCTGCACAATCTTTTTATAGAAAAAGGACGAGAGAGAAACTGTCTGTGAAGTTTTTCAGTGAAATCATTATTCATAAGTCGTATTTATATATATGGAACGTTAACACATTTGACGGCAGTGATAACCAGTCAGAATACACATGGCATTTGATTTTATTGGCGTCAAACCTGGAGTGTCATATTATGATGTCATATTTGAACTTTAGGTTAGATCTGCAGTTCTTAACCAGGGTTTGGTTATATTATTTTTATATATACAGAGGTGGCCAAAATAATTGGAACACTAGCATTTTTCACCAGCTAAAAGATGGTCATTTATTTCTACATTTTGTTTTTAGTGTGTCAGTAAGAAAATACTACTTTACATTTGCAAATATTCATTTTGCCACTAATTGTAATAATCCAGTGAGACTGTTTGCACAAAGAGTCTGACAACAGCCAGTTCTCCACACAGAGATCTAATCTCATCATCATCCAGTCTGTCTGGAATAACGTGAAGAAACTGAAACTAAAATGTTTCAAGAAGCTGCAGTACTGTTAAAAGTTGTAGGCACTTAAAAAAGCTGTAAAATGAGGATGTTACCTCTTTATTGCCCTAGGTGCACTTGCACATGGTTTTTGTGCGGTTTGGTTTCTTGAAGTATCTTTTAGTCAATTACGTTTTAGTCTATTTAGTCAATTAAGTGGCAAAATGAATTTTTGGAACTGCAAACTTATGATATTTCCATCTGACACACTACAGGAAAATATAACTGTAAAAAGAATCGACTTAAAAGCTATTTTAGCTGGTGAAAATACATAGTGTTCTAAAGGTTTTAGACACCACTGTATGTATGTTTGTTTATATGTGTATATACGTGTATGTGTGTGTGTATCTCACTCACTTACTTCTCAACTTTTAAGAACCAGCAGGTGTCCCCTGTCTAGAAACATGGATGAGTGTGATAAACCTGGAAATATATAAATACCATGCACGTTTTTATAAACACATTTTTTGGCAAACTCTAACATTTTGAGTAAAAACTGTGACTAAAAATATTACACCAGTCCAGTAAATCATGAACAAGTGAAAAGGTCACATTTGTTGACTAAAAGAGCGGGAACCCTGAAGAAAATTCATTTCTTAAAACTATAGTGAAAACTTGACGTTATAGCGTATGAACCAGAGGAGCCTACTCTACTAGCCCATGTTAGCTGCTGTTGTTGGAGACAATGTGTGGCCTTGGTGTAAAAATCTGGTTTAATTTTAGCATGTTTGAAACAGCTCTGTTTTCTTGCACATTCTTGATGAAATATGGTGTACTTTGTCATAAATAACATCACAGCTGCAAGTATTGTGAAAACAGCCTGAGGTGGAGGTTAATTTTCCCACCCGTATTCTCTTCTGTTGCAAGAGAGGTTTGTTCTCGTCTACACTCCTGTTTGGACGTGTGTGATTGGTGGCTTGCATCTCTTCCCCTAAACACATCCAGTAACATTAAGCATGACACAGCACCTTAACACTTGACCGCTGAAATCACAGCCGGGCATATGAATGAAAGGCTTGATCGTTGTTTTGCCTGTAAACAGCAGTAGAATGACTCAACCAACCCTAAACAGACTAATGTTTGTTACCAGGAGTTTTGTGATGATGCATCACGCTTCTTCAAACTGAAACACCCTTCCTAATTTTTAACTTTGAGCTTGACAAAGTATGTATTTGAGAGTATGGTTTTGCAAAAATCACAGATGTTTTACACTTCGTGTTTTATTGCAACCCCAACATCCAGATGTTAAGAGTTGCATCCTGCTGTCCTGAGAAAGTGTTTTTGTGGAAAGCTTTGACCTTATAGCCTCAAAGCTGCTGTCTTTAGAGAATTCTCACTTTTCTTTTTTTTGGGCCAGTATTTTCTCATGTCATAGTATGCTAATAGAGAACTATTATAACTATTTTAATCAACCTGGCCTCATAAACATATGTACCTCTGTGCACTTCTGGTGCAACACCATTTTTTACGTGCCTTACTGCACGTTTCAGCACAGTTTCAAAGAGAAATGTCCACAGTGTGGCGCTAAAACATGGGTTCAATGTGTGAACCCTGGCACATTTTTATTACATTGATATCATCATCATACCAGAGGAGAAATACTTCCTGTTTGTTATTGGTGCTAATAAAGAAAGCCTGAACTAACCTTGTCTTGTCATAAGGTGGGGGAATGATCTAATATTTGAATAACTTATTGATAGTCACACAGTTATGATGATCTGCAGGGATCCTCTCTGACATAATTTCATGGGTTCATTGCGTGTTTCTTACACCACATGACCTTTTTTTTTCTAAGAAACAACAAAGCTATTTAAAAACTATTTCATGAGATTATTATTCATCCTATTTTGCAAGTAACTTTCTTTTTAATGAATATGTCATGATCTTCCAGTGAAATCAAATGATTGATGGTGAGTGATTTTCTGATGATGTACACCAGTGAGTCATCTTAAAAACTTTTCTTACCAAATTCAGCTGATCTGTCTCCATCCAGTCAACAATTGATTGACCCTACATTTTTCTTTTTTGATAGGCCATTTCACTTGGTTTTGCGCCACAATAAAATCTTTTGCTCCTGTTTTAATAGTGACTTCATAGTTTATAAAATTTTAGTTATAAATTGATTTATTACATTTGCCAAACAACTAATTTGGTATTGTGTGTATGTGTATGTGTGTGCGTGTGTGTGTGTGTGTGTGCGCGCACTCATAATAATTGGAAGTCCTCATCAGCCAAAACAGAAATGGTCTGGTAGGGAACACCAGACGGACTCTACTTGCTTTAATGTGAAGTATCGAGATAAGAGATAATTCACATTAATAATCACCTAGACACTGATGCTTTAACTCTGAGCAGCAAAGTATCAGCAACATATAAAAAAGCTGGTATGTAAGATAAAATTAAGGTACGCTAATGATTAAAATATAGAAGTGCTGGTACTGTGTACTGATAAGTACTAGCCCACTTTGAGCACTGTTTATTGCTGTCATATGATCTTACCATATTCTTACCAAGTCATGCCAAAAAAGAAAGGAGGACTCAGACATAGAGTGACTTTCCATTATGAAAGATTAGTGATTTTCTTTTGTGTGTGTGTGTTCAGGTATTTGTGGTTTACGAGGACACAAATGTGTATAATGACATGGGTACTACAACGTTGTGACCGATCAAAATATGACACATAGATGGAAAGATTCATGTAAAGAATGAAATGAAGAATATTCAGAAATAGTGACATTTTTCATATAGAAGATTCATGCTTCACTTTAACACTTTTTATGTACTACATAAAGCAGGGGACACGGAGATAGAAAGAAACAAGGAACGTTTCTTTTTAGAAAATATCCAAGTAAGCCATAAGTCTACATTAGAAAAATAGAAATGCCTGGACAATGTCATTTTATTAAAAAAAACAAAACACAGTTCACACTTTAACACTATTTGTTGTTATACTTTTGAAATGTAAGGGCTAATTGAAAGTATTTAACAGAAAATGTAAAATATTTTTTTAATATAATTTCAATTACATCAACTACTTCTTTCAAATCAGTTAAAACCTTTAAACAATTAATTTAAGAATCAGAATCAAGTTAGATCACAGCATTCCACTGCCATTTAACAATTACTTACGTAACAGAGTTAACTGAGTTCTAATAAAGTTTAATATTCTTCCTTGTTTGTTGCCACAAGCAAACAATGTAGACAACAGCACGTGTGAATCGTGTGCCCTTTAGTTAATTTGTCATGTTTAAACTGATTTACAGATATGAGGTGTTTGTTTATCAAGTTCAGTGCTTGAAGTGGGAAAAAAATGCGTGGACTCTATTGTGCACTGGCTGGCTTATGCAAATCATTCCATTTGAAATTTTGACAGTGGAAAAAAAAGAGATTGCTGGTACAACAAATGTATTAACTAAAGGAATCATTTGCTAACCAACTGATTTTGTGTGTGTGTGGGCGCACATGAACAATAATGGAAGCCCTTTATCTGTGATAGTATACATGTCTGGTCATAGTGACTCTGCATACATATGCATTTTTAAGATGAGAGAGAATTCACATAGTGAAATTAAAATATTGTCATTACTATTAACCCAGATGCACATGCTTTAACTATGAGTGTTACCAACATGAGAACTGATGGTACGCTAAAGATTAAGACATAGAATCCAACTTCGAGTGCTCCCTAAAAATACCAAGATTTATTTGAATTCAGAAATTAAAAACTTACCGGATAGGTTTAATGTATCATGTAATAAATTCAGACATATGCCTCATGTCATTAACCCTTGCTTTTCATGGAATATTTCAGAATATTCCGAATATTTGAAGGATCACGTGATCCTGGACTGACTAGAGTAATGAGTCTAGTGACACAGAAAAAAATAGTTCTAAAATACAATAAATATTGAAAAAAGCTATTAAAAATTGCAATAATATTTCACAGTATTTCTGTTTTACTCTATAAAATAAAAGCCTTGCTGAATGTTAGTCTACTTTTGAAAACAACTAAATCTTACTGACGATGAGACAATGAAAGGTAATGTATGTACTGTATATGTTTGTGTGTATGTCATTTTTGGATTGTTGGCAACAACAGAAGATGTGATGGATGAGGTTGAAGAATGTGAGAAAGATAAAAAGGCCAAATAGAGGACACAAGAGGAAATGTGGTGGGCTTCAGTAATTATATCACATGTCTTCTTTCAGCAGGAAATGATTAGTATTGATGAATTTACAGCGTTAATCGATATCCCTGCCCTTTCTCTTCAACCTCTAATTAGCAGAGCTCAGAGGCTTGAGTTTTACATAATGACCATGTCTGATGTCTAATGGAGCTCTTTCTCTTCCTCAGGACTGGGAAAAACAAAACGCAAAACGAGCACACGGGAAGCCTCTCCAACACCCAGCACAGATGAGTACTCATCTAATGGAGGTGGAGCAGAACGAATATATGAACTGAACACTCCGGCTGTCGTGAAGTTTGCCTACAATGCGGAGCGGGAGGATGAGCTCAGCCTGGTGAAGGGAGCTCAGCTGATGGTGATGGAGAAATGCAGTGACGGCTGGTGGAGGGGCAGCTACAACGGTCAGGTGGGTTGGTTCCCTTCCAACTACGTCCAGGAGGAAGAGCTGGAGGACACGTCAGCCGACCTTCCTGTTGTCTTCTCCTCGAGGCCGAGCCTCAGTAACGGTCAGGGCCCCAGAGTCCTTCACACTGTTCAGACGCTCTACCCCTTCAGTTCCGTCACGGATGAGGAGCTGAACTTCGAGAAGGACGAGACCATGGAGGTGCTGGAGAAGCCAGAGAATGACCCAGAGTGGTGGAGATGTAAGAACTGTCGTGGACAGGTGGGTCTGGTGCCAAAGAACTATGTGGTTGTGCTCAATGATGGTCCATTAGCCCGGGGCTCCCATTCCCAGCAGAACAGCCACACGGGACCCTCCCACACGGGGAAATTTGCCGGAAAGGACTGGTACTATGGCAACGTGGCACGGCACCAGGCTGAGTGTGCGCTGAATGAGAGGGGGGTGGAGGGAGACTTCCTCGTGCGAGACAGCGAGTCCTCTGTGAGTCAAGTGTTTATTTGGATCTAATCGAAATGCAGCAACCAGATTACTGCTTTCAATTGCTGTGAATAGTCATTTGAGCGCTGTGCAGTGTTGTGTCTGTGATGTCACAGTACTATAAATGTAACTCTTCTCTATTAAAATAAAACAAAGTATTAAAAAATACTCACAGAAAATAATTAGAGCTACAATAAGTACATAACTAATAATAAAATAAACTGGTTATTTGATATAATTGTAAGTGTTAATTATAGTTGAGTTTGGAGTTTGGCGTCCTTGGGGTTTTAGGCACTACGAAAGTGGCTCAGATTTTACCAGTGTTTATTACCATTCACCAGAAACTACTAATCTGCTCCAGGACAGGTTATGCTCTGTGTTAGAGAGCTTAAACCGAAATTGGATGCAATAAAGTAATTCTTCTGGTTTCTTTTGTTCCAAATTAAAGGTCACTTCACAGTTAGTAGAGTTTTGCAGACAATATCACCTGAATTTCAGTCATTTATTCGAATTGTGTTATTTATGTGTTATTTATTAGACACGTGGACAACTTTTTCCGATACTTCGGTTAGTTTAGGTTGCAAAATATCTTGACCAACAAACATAATAATATTCATAAATGTTTGTAAAAAGTACATTTAACAAATGAATGAAGTGTACATTCCTGTAACGTATAAGAAAAACATTTTATAACTTTTTCCATTACATTTTAGAGCCATTATTTATAAAGAAAAATCAATTTAGAGTCTTTATCATGGACAATGGATGTAATTGAAATAGATATGCTTTTCGATCTAAGATGGTTGTTTTCAACCTGTTACTGCATATTTGGGATATTTTCTTCAGTGGGTACAACCAGCTCAGGTCAATCAGTTTATGAGTTAATTCAGCTGTGTTAAATAAGGAAGACACCAAAACGTGTAATGCTAGATAGCTGGCGCCACCTCACCTGTAGACTAAAGTTTGCTAAACAAACACTATTTTTTTTTCTCTCTCCTTCTCTCAAGCCGAGTGATTTCTCAGTGTCTCTGAAAGCAGTCGGGAAGAACAAACACTTCAAAGTGCAGCAGTCGAATGGAGTTTACTGTATCGGACAACGCCGCTTCAATTCTATGGATGAACTGTTAGAGCACTACAAAAAAGCTCCCATCTTTACTAGTGAACATGGAGAGAAGCTTTACCTTATCAAACCCCTCCAGTGACCTTCCACACACAACTGAGCCTTACAACCAGACCAGATCTGACCTCAAACTGATCCAAGTGATCTGCAGCTCCTATTTACTGCTCATTTCTCACCAGCAAACAGGGGACTGAAACTGAATGCCAACCCACAGGAAATTAGAAGGATTTAACATTACGATGATGTTTCCGACGAGGTGTCCCTTCTGTTCCTGTTGTCCCGGTTGCTTTAGCTCTTCTTTTCACCTGGAGTGGTTCACCTAACTGAATATCGGCTTTTTCAAGTGGTATTTGAAGCAGTTGCCCATGGCCTTGACCGACAGCTCGTTTTCTGTTCATACCTAGCCGACCTTGATTTACAAGAAAGCTGACAGATGCAGTCTTTGTCATCACATGGCAAGGGCACAAATACAGATGCAGTGGAATTACAGGCAACTGTATATACAGTACATAGGAGTTGCCAAAGAGAGAGTTGGTGATAGGTACTTGTCGCCCCCTGCAGGATGAATTGAGAAATGCCAACAGGACGTTCTTACAAGATGAATGTTTTGTAGAAGCTTAACCAAATGTGCCACCTTCACATTCAAGCACTGCTCATTTAATATATATATATGTAAGAGAACTATATCCACTTCATTCAGATTCACACATTTGTATTAGCATTAAAGTGTTGGCATAAACCTCCATATTTAAGGAAAACACTGTTAAAGATACTTTTCTAAAGGGCACCATTCAAAAAAGAACACTTTGGTCTCTTTACAATTGAGTCCATTCAGCTTTTAGTTTCTGAGCTTTTATAAAAGTATGGTACAAATGAATGTTACTGAGCATTGTTATTTAAAACCATGTTTATTTAACGTGAGGGGGAAAAAAAGCTGCGGAGAAGGACAATGTAGTGAGCTCCACATCTATGATAGCTGTGCAAAAAGTTGAAATACTTTCGTTTGATTAAACATTTTGCAACAGTAATGGGACAGTTGTGTGCTTTTTTTTGTCTCTTGGTAATAGTTCAAAAGTTTCAGGTTAGTAAATTGTTTTAATGTTTTTGAAAGGTCACTAAGACATGAGAAATGGAATGCAATATTGAACAATATACATTGCAAAGAGGAGACAAGCTGTCAAATAGATAATTTTTTTTTTTTACTTTATTTGCAGTGGAAAAAACTTACTTTTGCAAGTTTGATTAGTCTAGGAGTCATAGAGTAGATGCGTTTTTACTTTGGACTTCTAACACTTCTGTTGCATTGTGGAATACAAGTCAAGTCAAGTAGGCTTTTTCATTTATACACTAGTCAATGATTAATATGCTCTGATGTACACTGTACATTTTTGTCTGTACACACACATACATCTATATATACTGAAAATTATTAGTATGTTGTGCCCAGTGCACCTCTTGTGCATAATTGTTACTGGTAGCTATGAGTGTAGCCTTCAAAAAAAGTCTGTGTTTGCATGTACTGCTCACTAGAGGGCGATGAAGTATTAAACCAAAGATACTGTAGTCTATAAACGGTTTATCAAAGAAACTATTTGGAACCCAGGAACGCCAACTAAGATTGTCAGCCAAGCCAGGGACGTCTAATATAAAAAAAGTTGCCAGACACGTCATGAATAATTCTAAAGTTGCCCCTATTATGGATTTTTGAAAATGGCCTTTTAATGGGGTGTGTGGCACAGCTCTAAGTGAATGAAAACATCCTACAAAGTGTGAAATCTGAAAGTGTGTTGTGTTTAAAGTTATTGTCACTTAAAAAAAAAAAGAGTTGACTTTGAGTCATTGAAAAATTATTCTTAAAAAGTGTCCCAAACCGTTTCATGTTGAAGTCATGTTGAAAAGTGGTGGTCTGAATTAAAATGCAAATTCATTCTTTTCCAGTAGGTAAAGCTCAAAAACGCTGCTTTAAACCAAATCCACCAATCACCAGAGAGTTTGGAAAAAATGAATCATTGAATGAATCGTTTGGGAGTCATTAAACAAATAAAATAAAAGTAAATGCATATTATGAGAAATTGAAAGTGTTTGAAAGGGTTTTTTTGACCTTACATACCTGTTGTTTGGGATTCCTAAAACCAAAATATGAAACTTTGATATTCCATCATATAGGGGCACTTTAACAAGCATTATTAGATTCATTTATAAATTATTAAGATTGTTTGCCCTGTCATGCATTTATTGTGTCGCCTGCCTGAAAAATAGCCAAATATTGAAATATTTAGAAACGTGGAACCCTTTATTTAATTACATTTTTTAAGCAATGGCTGTAATCAGTCATAGCACACACAGGCTCTGTTCTCTTTTCCTCTCACTCTTAGGATAAGAGTGGGATAAGATGCATAAAGTTTGAGTCGGTTGTTGTTATAATTAATAATTTAATTCCCAAGACTTAATTCTCACCAAAAATATTTTGTTGAATGATAGCAGTGGCCGAATATTATCACTGATTTAAAAGTTTTTCAGACGAAATTGGATGCAATAAAGTAATAAAGTATATTTATTGGTGGTTTTCAACAACCACCCAATTTTGATTTTTGGGAGTTGAATAATTTCCTCTCTCTTTTTTTATCCATTATTCATCAACTTCACATTCTTATAATGACTAAAATGTGCAGTAATAAACTTTTCCATTTCATAAAATGTTGATTCTCTGCAGAAAAACGTCTTGCAGGTAAAGGGGGTTGCATAATTGTAATTTTAGCTGTATACAAATCTCTCCTGGAATGTGTTACAATGTGCTAGTTTGGAGAAATTTATACATGAAATGTTCCTTTGTAACTGGCATACATACAGACAACATTATAATTAAAAAAAAAAAAAGAGAGAGAGAGGGGAACCATCTCTAGTCTGAATTTATAGACAGTTAGGCCTTTACTTTAACAAGGGATTCTTTCAACTGTGAAGAGAAGTGTGAGAATCTCCTGCAAACAAAAATGTATAGAGCAAACACGCAAAGAAATGTAAGGTATGACAAATGAAAGGTCCATGTGAAAGGTAAATAGCACCGTTCCAGAACTGATTTGGTGTTCTGTTTAAAGTCTGGGCACCAAGACACACCACAGTCTCCAGGAACATCTGCTGCAGGTAATCTTAGACAGACAAACGATGCAAGATTCATTTCTGTGGTTACTTTAATACAATCTTTTTCCCCTTTCAAACCGTTTTATGTTTGAATCTCTTTGAAGTTTGACAATGGGTAGAAAAATAACTATTACCTTATATTGAATCTGTTGCTATATTATTTTCAGTGGGTGACCATGTTTCGTCTGTGTTTCTCACTCTTCCTGTGTTTGGTTTGGCTTGGACCGCTCTGTCTCTCGGGTAAGAAAAGCTGTCAATTTGGGCATACATCACCTTTGAAAGTTTGGAGTCGGGCTGATTTTTAATATATAGGCCTATATTATTATCTTACGTTCACAAAGTCTGCATTTGTTTGATCAGAATTACAGTAAAAATAGCAATACTGAGAAATGTTACAATTACAAATCATTACTCATTACTTCTGAAATTATTTTAATAGACTGAAATATTTCCTACTGTTATCTGTATTGAAATAGTTTTTTTTATTATTATTATTATTTTTGAGGAAAGTATGACACATTTTTTTCAGTATTTGCTTATAAATAGAAAGTATATTTTTCTAACCATGTAAAAGTCTTGATTCTTGTTGAATAAAAGTTTATACTTCCTTTCTTAAAAATACTGACTGCAAAAAGCTTTAATAATAGTGTATGTATATTTATCTTAACCTCTCGCCATTACTCACCTTGTATCTCTGTGATGGTTATAACTTCTAGAAACCTGCATTTATGTATATTATAAGGGTATTCTTAAGACTTATAACTTATTTTGTACCATCTCATGAATAATCATAACATATGTTATAATGCATTATTGTGGTTATAACTTTAAGATTAACTTTATGATTATCAGTACAATTAATTCAGTGTTATATTCAGTGTTATTATGGATTATAGTTTCCGTAGTTATAATGTGTGTTATAGTTATGAGCTAGTTTAAGATCACTGATAATCCTTTTGCATCTAAACAATGAAATATGGTTTTGCTGATATTACAATAAAATAATTTCTGTTATGTGCGGTGAAGGTAAACAAAACGAAGAAAGCATTTTTGAAATGTTGTTTTCGCTCTCAAGAGCTGTTACATTCAGTAAAAATTTTTGTTTTGTTTTTTTTCTGTAACAGCTATTGTGAACTACATAAGAATTGCAAAGATGGCAGAAATAACGGCTACCAGAGTTGAGGCACATTTTAAGCTCAAATATTCTGGCTTTGTCAAACATGTCGAAACCTTTGAAGGAAAACAGGAGCAGACAATAGCTCAACTGTTCCTCTCAAACCCAAGACTGCTTACAGAAACCGACAGCTCTGCTTTTTCAAAAAACTTGTGTGTCCACACACATCTGTGTATGCATGTGCGCAAGTTTAGCAGTCACCGCCGTGATTACACAATCTGTAACGTACAAAGATAACAGATGAATGGAAGCTTATGAATAATGTGATATCCCTGACATTAAATCAAGACCTTAAGAATCACTCTGTATATATACATGGATCTACTGCTCTCTATGCAGCTATCATAGTTTAAATATTCAGAATAATTTTTTGAATAAAATTACTTTATTAATTTTTCTTTAGAAATGGTGCATTAGTAAAATGATTAGTTTGAGAATAAGGTCAGTGCAGTAATTTAACATGTCATGCCTCTGCTGTCTACTTTCCTACCAAATGTGCCACTTTCTAGTCAAGCTGTACACATTACGTAAAAATTAAACGTCAATTAATTATATATTAAATGTCTTATTTATTTTCCTTACAGAGACAGTGGAAAACCAAGGTGAGTTTTTTAAATTTTCTTTATAAAAGATTTGCAATGGGGTTCTAAAATGTCCTAAAATATGATCATTGGGGGGGAAATTTTCACCTGAATAATTTCTAAAATATGATTTAGAACTGAACACTGATGCTCTGTTCTCGAATCTCTTGTATTGACCTCTTTTTTGCCCTTCTGCTTGGCTTATAGCTGAATCAAGGGAAAAAAGGAGTGTGCCTAACTGGGCGCTGACATCTTCAGACTTTTTCGCCTGGATTGAAGAGTTGCGTTCTCATGCTGGCTATGACAAAATTGAGGAATTGGCCAGAACCTACTGGGCTCACTTCCCTTCTGCCAGCCGCCTGGGTTACGACCCTCCCGCTCCAGAAGAATAATGTCATCTGAGTTGGAGTCTGTGTTGTTTGGAACCGTTCTGTTTTGCCCCTTTCATTATGGCACAGCTCTTGGAAAAGGAGACAAACAGTCTTTATTATTTAGCGTAACATGATTTGAACCAGGGCAAGATACATATATTTTTTGTGTTAAAAGTTACGTAAAAATCGAAATGTAAATGTAATCGCATCCAAAATATCTGTTCAGGCAAAATACTTGTTCCTGGTTATTCTTTAAAATACATACAAATCTCTGGATTTGTACTTGCTACAAAATATATAATATATAACAGTATACTGTAAATGCTGCGCAGGTGTTTCTGTTATCAGTGGGAATGCAGTCCAGGTGCACAGAGATGACCTCTGAATGAGGGTCATTCCCTTTGGGACAAGTACAGTACATGTAGGAACTCGATTTGAGTGTAACAAAATCACTCCAAGTGTAAGTCTTTAGAAAATACAAAGAAATACAAATTCATATCATAAAAACAAATGTTTCAGTGATTCTCTTTTTAATTTGAAATTTATTTGGATATTATTTCATTTTGGAATCATGTTTATTGCATTTACAATAGTTTAAAAAAGCTGAAAATGTATCAATTAACATATTAACATCAGTTAACATATTGTAAAATAAAATGCTTGTGTTTGTAATAAACAGAACCATCAATATATCTGTGGATTCTGTGGTGAGAGGACAACAGGTGGTGGACTTTTTGACTGGAGGAAGTTTTATTATTAGTTTAGTTATATTAGTTATTATTATTATTATTATTAGCTGATATTCTGACTAGAAATGAAGGTGTAAAGTTAACATGGCTCATGATTCACATTTTTAACAATGTATAAACAGAATTTACACATTGATTTGCAAATTTACTTCTGTTCATTAAATCATACAATTCAAATATGGAATGTTAAAAATGCATGCTTAGAAACATTATTGTAAAAAAGTAAAGGAAAGGGCTTTAAACTCTCATAAATATATTTTTCAACAAGGAAGATCTGAAAAATATGATTCATTAATTCGCTTAGACTTCATAATTTGATAAAGAATGGAAATCTACTAAGTTCCACTAACTTTATTAATTGACTAACATCTGGTGCATTTTGTGACGTGAGAAATCTGGTTTTATATACAACAGATGCCTTGAAAACTGTGGCATATAAACAAAAAACAAACAAATAAACAAAAAAACAAAATAGCCCTGTATGCAATTGTAGATTCACATGCATATTTATATATATATATATATCACGTGGCTACTGCCTTACAGTTACTGTATGTTTGGGTCCCTGTGAAATAGCCGTAAGTCTTATAACTGATGTCCTACAGCGTGCACACACTTCAAAGCTGCGGCAGGAAATTGAGTTAAAAAAGAAAAAAGAAAAAAAGAAAGATGTGTATTACATCTCGAGAAACATCTGTCTCCCTCCCAAGTTGTTTTGCTGCTTCTGACTTCAAATATACCCTCTAGAAAAATAGGAAAGAAAATTAACCATAAAATAAGATTACCAAACTTGCAGCATAAATTAAATATTCAACAATCTGTTTGCTGGGCAATGTCAATATATAAACCAGAGATTTACGAATACACCTGAAATTAATAAATAATGCTGTTTACTGCTTATGATTATCATCCTTACAGCAAGAAGGTGCTAAAAGATCACTTTTGATAGAGAAAAAAACCCTTTTGATTACAAAGTTTAGTCTAACTAAAACCTTGAGACTATGAACCGACTGTATAAACAACCAAACCATATTAACCCAAGTACACATCACTCACACTCTGGTATTTGTAGGGGTAAGGGGGTTTCTGTTGGCCTCCTCCACACATTCCTCCACAAGCGCTAACAGGTCGCCTGTTTGCCTGGAATGTTTGCCTGTTGGTCCAGGATGGCGCCTCGTTCATCTCAATCCCCGACCGAATCCTTTCCCAGCACTCAGTGCAGCCACAGCTGATAGAACAACAGCATGTCACTCCGCAGCCTCTGTGTTCAAGCTGTCCTTCTCATAAGCATCCTGTCTCTCTGCTCACCCTCAGGTATGGCAATTATAGATTTCTCTGGTATTTTAGGGATTTCATACACCACATTTCAAAGTGGCTTCATTAGTTAATGAGGGCAAGACTTGTAAATAGGATTTTACAAAGTGTGGCATAAAAGGTAAAGACCTGGAGCTCTGTAAAATGTGTGTTTTAACTCTGCTTTAAAGTCTTGTATATGTGTAACAGTCACTCATTGTCAATCGTGGTTTCAGCTTGATAAAAAAAAGAAAGAAAAATGCTTTACCTTTTAAAACATTTCAATGTAAATAATTATAAATGAACATTTGTTTAATTTGTGCATTGAATACGGAACATGCTTAATTTTTTTATTAACAATTTAATATTACATTTCAAAAATCATTTCACTGTTCGTAAAATCACCTGTTTTACAGTGTATTGTGTTTTCTTTAAAAAAACTTTTTTTAATTAAATGTCATCTAATCTTTGAAACCAGAAACATTAAGATGAAGACAAGCTAAATTAAATTAAATATAATGCAAATGCAAATTTTTAAAATCTCCATTCATGGCATTCAGCATTTGTATGAGTGTTCAGCAGTTGGCACAATACATTTCTTAATATTTACATGTTTTTATAATATTTTGTTGAGTATGACAAAACCCTGCATTTTGAGTGATGGGTGAACGTTTTATGCTCTCCAGAAAACAAATACAGACTGGAACTTTGTCCTAATAAATTTAGCCTGATTCCCCAGGGCCCTAAGCATTCACTTCCTTGACTTATTGATTTAGTCCACTTCTGATTTTAGTTTTGTGGCCATTCTCAAGTCACAAAAAAATATACTGGCTAAGTTTTGATTCATTTTTGGCAGTTTTGTTATTTTTATTTTTCATTAATTTTTTTCTTTGGCTAGATAATATTTAGAGCCTTACAGAACAGTACCAGAATCTGCATAATAAACTTATACTTTTGTTAGAACTCTTTTAGATTCTTCAGTAGCGCCCCATGTAAGCAAATTTTAAAATAATCTGTCCTGTTTTCTCTGAATGTGACTGTAAAGTATGCATAAGTGCCCTGACGTTTATACTTCAGAAGCTATAGGTTAAGTAATCATTGTGGGCAACATTAAAAAATTGTAGTACTTCATTTAAAATTTTAATTTGTGTGCATGTGAGCATTTGGACATCCCACAAAGTTCGTAGCCTCAAAAAAATGTACATAATTCTAACAAAAAAAATGTTTTTAAACATAATAATAAAGAAAATAGGAAAAATTTCAGTCAACTATATGAAATAGTTATTACAGATAATAACTTGATCTGTTTGCTTGTTTTAGGTGGTTCATCTGGGAGTAGGCTACAGAGGATCCTCATGAAACAAGAGGGTGAGATGATGTCAGCCTCGATATATATAATTTTTTGTGATATATGGTTTATAACTCCCTCTTTCTACCTAATCACCAATCATGCCAATCATGTCAATAGTTTAGTCATTTACTATAAATCTTTAATTATAGCCTGATGCCCTCCATCTTGTCATCCATCACGTCTTCACACTTGTCCAGAATCCCTCATCAGCTTCATGACCTCTAAAACTGACAGAGACTGATGGCTGATATGTTCCAAGGGAAGATAACATAGATGGTTATAAACAAAAGACATCACTGATATTTTTAACATAGAGGTGTGGTAGCTTTGGGCTGTAGATCAGGTCACAGTCTCTTCGTGTCATCGTCATATAGAGATAATTGGGCAGCTGTTCTGTCCCTTCGGGCTGTTATCATCCTCTGTGCTTAAAACACGTTTCTCTTTTACACTGATCTGGGATCAGCTTTTCTGGTCTGTTGAAGTAATACAGTTTTTACCTATTGCTTAAAGACTAAAACCGAATACTTAAACGAAAGCTTAAATACCTAAACTTCTTGTATCTTATCTTAAACACAGTGTAATCATAGCTTAAACGCATTGTCAACTTTGCACTTCTGGAACACGCTGCAACACGATACACGTTTTCTTACTTTAAACACTTTGTTTGAAAACGAAATCACCTGTTATCAGTGAGAAAACACTCTGTTCAAAAAGCAAAACTCATCTGGCAATCGTAGGCTCTTACATGCACGTCTAAAATCACCTACACAAAAAAACAGAACACCAATCGGTCTTAGCACTACAAATAGACCTCACGTAAGCCATTTTGAGAACTTTGCATGCATTGAGGCAATGAGAGTCAGAGTACAAGGAGGACAAAGAGAGAGGAGTTGGAAGTGGAAGAGGACAAAGATGAGAACCAGTGAGATGTGTGTCAGATGACATCAGTGGATCATGTGATAAATCATGGCCTGTCCATGAGTCCACCCTAACCTTAGTCGGTACACCGTAGCATCGATAGGACATTCCGACTGGAGAACAAGTATATACTCAAGCTTCTACTCCAGACTGTACTGTATGTTCGATGCTAACTGTACTACATAAAAATGGGTAGTGCTGTGAAGTATATGTAAAGGAATGCCATTGTGATGTTGCTGTGTACAGTTGTGAAAAAAGTACAGAATACAAACAAAAATAGAAAGCGGTAAGCCCCCCACCACACACACACAAAACAATTATATGAGTTTTCCCCCCAATAGCAATTTATCCAATAGTTTTGTTGCTAAATTTGATGATTTGTGATAAAATTGTTCTTTATTTATGTAAGGATGTTTGTTTTTTGTAAAAACTCTTGTTTGATTACTGCAGAAATTCTACTTTTGAGTTTTACAGAAAACTGAGTACAAGCAAATGACACTAAAAATAGAAACATAAAGACTGCAGTGTTTTATATAAAGCCCATCAGTGTGTTGTTGGTGACATGAAAGAGTCATTCAAATAGTGCTTGAGTGTATGGTGTTGTTGCATGAATTTCATTTTTAGAAAGGAGTGTTAAGTTTTGATTGCAGTGTTTCATTCTGGCATAGATTTGTTAAGTTGGAGTTGTTAATCTCCAAGTGCTATGTCTGATTGGCTTGTGTTTAGAGTTTTAACATAATGGGCCAATTCTGCAAAAAGAGTGTAAGCAATAGGAAAAAATTACATATGAAGCATCACTGACTATGGCCTTGAATTTTCTTCTTGTTCTCTTTCCACAGCAAAGGAGCCGGAAGACAGACCTAAAGCACAGATTGCATTATCACCGTCCAAGGCTAAAGAGTTTCTGTCAGTTTTGCACAGGTCTAAGCGAAACGTATGGGACCGGAGCCGTCCTGATGTTCAGCAGTGGATCCAGCAGTTCATGTACATGGGCTACGATGAAGCAGTGAGTCAAACAGTGATCACACAAATTACTGTATGCAAAATTGTCACATCACATCTAAAAAATGCATTTATACTCACATTAACTGGGTTATCTTTTTATATTTATGTGCATTATAAAATCATTCAAGTAGTTATCAGCTAAATTCAATTAAGCTGAGCTCATACTGTAGTTAAAATGAGGACAAGGCTAAAGCTAGAGTGTGATTAGTGCAGTGTAGCTGTAGCCTGGCTTCCGAATATAATGCTCATAGGAGCTTAGTCTGGCCAAGCTACCTTACTACTTCACCTGCGTCCATCAGATGCCTCTGTATACTACTGGACAAATCTACAACCAATCAGACCACTCATTCCGATGACGTAT
>JAUMHI010000041.1:5425550-5440429 GCA_032359435.1 Enteromius unitaeniatus
GCTATGAATCATTAGTTAAGCATTAGTAAATAGTCAGTTCATCCTTTATAAAGCATTGTTCCAACATTAATAGTCATAAGTAAGCAGTTTATAAATACAGCTATAAATGCCTTGTTCATTATTTATAAGCATATCTAAATGTACAAAGGAGATTTAAATGGTCAGTTATCTTCCTAACAGAGAAAAATAAACAAACAAGATCCAAAAAAATACAAAACTGTACAACTGTACACTTTAATTTTTTTTTATATATGAAACTGAAGGTTTGTTTTTAATTTATCAAGTGTACAGTTGTACGATTACATTTTTAACATCTTGAAAAAAATATGTCTGTGTTCTGTATCCCTCTGTGTTGAGTTTGTTTAACTTTGCTGTTTAGAATATAAATGAGCCTTTACATTTGCTTTATAAATGCTTTACAAGCTATAAATAGTCCTCACTTTAGATGAGCTCACAAAAACAGACTTCTGGCAACTACTGAATTACCTGACTTAATCATGAATTACAGCAGGAACATGTGTTAAAAAGCATTTATTATAATTACTATTATAACTATTATAATTTGCCTAAATAATAAGATTTATTAATGTAAATTTAAATAATTTATTAATCATTTACTTAGACTTTCTAAATGGTCTTATTAAACACTGACAACTCCTAAATAACTGGTTCGTAAATAACGTAATAATTTTAAAAATTATAAACTGATCATTAATAAAATATGGAAATACAATTATTAAACATTATATATATGCTCAAGAACAAGGCATTTATAGATGCACTTGTAAACTGTTTACTAATGCATAATACTGTTGGAACAATGTTTTATAAAGGATTAAATAAATGCTTAACTAATTATTCATAGTGTGTAGTTATTATAAAGTGTTACCAAACAAACTTCTCAAAGATCTTGTTTAAAGACATTAGTACATAGCACATATTCTGTGTGTAATGTGGTCTTTTGTTGGCCACCTCTTTGAATTGTTGTATTTTTGTTTTACATCAAGACTCTAGAATCTGCCCACAGGCTGACAACACACAAAGCCTGACAGCACCCTACAAGATCTGATACAGAGTTGTCTCAATGCACACATGCAGGGAATACACGCATTAAATACTTTAGTCTTAGTTTACTTACTTTAGTTTAGTCGCACGTCAATGTAAAGTCCACTCAGAGGCCTATGGCTGAGACAAAACCAATCAGACATCGAGTCTTACAAGTCACGCACACCTTGTGTGGATGGACAATCGCCTAGACGCTTTTTTGTTCAGTGTCCACATCTATAGGTTGTCAAGGCAACAAAATAATCCAAGCGTATTGACTAAAATCAACCCAGCAGCTATCATTTGAGAACCAGCAGAGTGTGCATCTCATGTTGTTCACTGTAGATCAGGACATGCCATAGGGACTTTTGTGTGGACTAAATTAAATTGAATTGGCATCCTTAGACATACTACAGAAGCTGTGAAAAGATGATCACATGACACACATATAGGTTTAAATGTAAACAGCTATGCTGTTTATGCACCTCACTTCTTGACCTATCATCTGACATCGCATCAGAAAGAAGAAACAATCAAACAAAAATTCAATCAAAACATTCCACTTAATAATTCCTGGGTCAATGACATGACCCCTATTTAAACCGTTGGCTTAATTAATATTAGCTACAACCAACACAGAAAAAATTAATTAATTAAACTTAATAAAAAAAAAAGAGGAAATTATATAGAAAAGACGCATGCAATCCCTCAAGACTGATGGTCAAGGTTCATTATGCAGAGTTCAGACTGCACGATTTTAGCCCCGATTTTGATTTGCTGACAGGTTTTGAGAAATCGCTGACAAAAGCCTGAAATCACAGGCAAATCAGTGCTTGTTCACACGAGTGACAATCGACACCCGTGAGATATTTGGCTTGCTAAATATCTGGACCTGTCTGCGATTCAAAATCATGCCAGGTAAAATGTGTTCTGACTGAAAATAACATTGGTGATTACCTACAGGCTACAGCCAATGAGAGAGCAACATGCAGGACAGCGAGAAGTTACAAGTTATGAAGGTATAGAAGGTATATCATCCACTATAATCTTTCTTTCTTTTTTCTTCTTTTCGCTGCAAATAGATGCACATGCAATTTGTATGGCAAGCTTCTTTATTTTTAATAATAATCACAGTCTCACGTGAGAACTCCGGTCTTGCACACGTGATCTTGTGTTGTTTCCATGTCACTTCTAGCATGTGTTTGGCAGTGAGACAAAGTTGTCAGCGATTCTTCCTATTGTAAAGTCATGCAGTGTGAAGCCCCCTGTCGCCAATCTATCATGTTCTGTGAACACAGCAGCGCCTGAATGCTACCCCAATCGTGCAATCTGAACTCAGCATTACTGTTCGTTACTGAGTTGATCTCCCAGTCCTGAATCCACTGTGGTTGTTTCTATTAGTTTGTTTTTGAGAGAAAAAAAAAATCACAAAATTAGATCTCTAATTCTTCTTCAATTTCTTACTGGAATAACTCCCTCATTTTTGTTTGTTTTGTTTTTTACAAATAAAGTTAAGGAAATAACTTAATAAACATAATACACAGGTTTTATCCTGTCAAGCAGCTTTTGCAAAAATTCAAGAGTGACATGCATACATCGTCAATTTTCTTCTGAAACTATGACTCATTTCTCCTTTTGTTCAGTCTTTCTGGAATAAGGTTAATGCCCTGATTGTCCAAAATATTTTGACTTTCCCTTATATACCGTACACACACATTCTTTTTGTTTTTTATGCTAAAAACAAAAATCTGCTTAATGCAAGATTTTGTATAAATCTCTTGTTATTTATTGGAAAGTTTTATATCCATAAATGTAAATATACTAATTGTAAACCCCACTTTAATTGTTACATGTTTTGATGTGCTTTTTGTCATTACCCCATGTGCTCTTTGTTATCTCCCCGAGTCTATTATCAGTGATTGTCTCCCCTTTATAAGTTGGTTCCTGTCTTTCAGTTCTTGTCTGTAGTCGTCTATGTGTAGTGTCATGTGTAGTCCTGCCTCTACACCAGCGTGATATTAACATCTTCAAACAAGAACTGCAATTGTATTTAAATATAATATCTACCTCTGTTAACAAAAAAAAGCTATAAAAACGTCTAGAATTTGTGTTATGTTTTTTAATGATTGTAACGATTCACGCGGAGTCGTTGGATCCATGAGCGATGTTTAATGATCAAAGAGTGGTCAGACAGGCAGAGGTTCAAACACCGGCAAAAGTAAGTACACTGGGCAAACACAATCTCAGAGTCGGGGACAGGCAAAGAGTCAGGGCTGGCGGCAGAGAATCGTAGTCAAAGAACACAGCAATAAATCAAACACGGGTAAACAAACAGGTAGGAAAACACGCTAGAATCGCTGTCCACTGGAGAGGGCCACAGAGGCTTGATCCGTGACAATGATTTTCTTTATTATTTATTTCTGTTATTTTTTACTCTATAAGTATTAATGAAAGATACTTTGTTGTTGATACCTGTTGTTTTGGATCCATGTAAAACTCATTTAAAAAACGTTTTTAAAAACCATATGAAACAAAAATAAATATTAAAAGTGCACTTGGCTAGTGTTTAAACTAGATTTTACTATTTATTT
Organism: Enteromius unitaeniatus; assembly: GCA_032359435.1. NCBI lineage: Eukaryota > Metazoa > Chordata > Actinopteri > Cypriniformes > Cyprinidae > Enteromius > Enteromius unitaeniatus. The sequence goes on from JAUMHI010000041.1 coordinate 5,429,186, forward strand.
CTTGCATGTCATTGAGATACTCCTACTTCAAATTACCACAAAAAACTCCAAATGAAGAATACAAAATCCACTCAGGTTCTGCAATTTAAAAATAAGCTAAGCAATCTTTCACACAAACGTACAAAATTGAAGTAGCTTCCTATCTTTTGTTTGTTGGAAACTGCTAGTGCTAATGTATTGTGTTTTGTGCAGTTTTACAGGTGTTTCCTCATCCTGTTTCACTGCAAACACAGATCTCTAGAGAATGGACAGTCCTCTATGCCTTCAAGAACTACTGGCATACAGCTCAACCGAAGGGCTTATAGCAACACAATGGCTGATAATGCACGTCTATCCATCCAAAACGACTGTAGCACTCCTGTCTCTGGCTGAACCAATCCACGCAAGATCACACTTTGATGTTGAAGCCCCATTCTAAACCTGCATACTGTCCCAAATGATGCCAAGAAAGAAATAATCTGTGTAGTGTTGTTGAGTGCCTACAAATCAAAAGCTGAAAATCAGAACTGTAGCAAAGTGATCTATATAGTCGTCTTTGTGATGACAAACTGTTGTCTTACCTAACACACACCATTTTTAATAAGTATTTGTATGTGATGTATCAATATAAATGTTACAAAGAGCGAGAAAAGTGCAGACAGCCACTGGTGACTTGTTAAAATGGATGTTTAGTTCATGTACCGGTGTTATTCTGAATGTGCTTACCCTCGTGTTGTCTGTATGTTCCCAACCCATTTAAGGCCAGGTCTGAACAAGAGGCTGAAAAAATCTGTGAATTTAACGGAAGCTAGAAATCTGGTAAAATACGCAACACATTACTGCTTTGTACTCTTTTTCTATTCTACTCCTAATCTCACTATTATCTGCTGGAGATCAAGCATGGTGACATTTGGATCATTAGTCACATCATTGCTTCAAATGAGTTCAGTGATCTAAGACAGTATTTCCAAACTTGGTCACTAGTGGTAATGGAAAAAAAAAAAAAAGTTTACCCAAAAATTTAAATTCTGTCAATTACTGACCCTCGGCAGCAAAGTTCCTTCATTATTAGTATAGTTGCTAGTCATGTCAGCAACTTTTCATTTTCCATCGGGCCTAATACATGATGTAACTACAGAAGAGTCAAGTTTTAAATAGAAAAAATATTGAAACCCTTTGGTAATTTTTAAACAAGATGCTTCTGGTCTAATCAGATTCAATGATCTAGTCCAGGAGTGGTGAACTCCCGTCCTGGAGAGCCACAGCCCTGCAGAGTTTAGCTCCTACCCTAATTAAAACTCATTTGTCTGTAGCTTTCAAGTATTAGGGTTGAAGCAAAACTCTGCAGGTCTGCGGCTCTCCAGGACCAACGTTCCCCACCCCTGATCTATGCTAAGCTATGCTAAGTGCTATCGTCAGACCCGGAAATCGGCTGAATGGATTCAGAAACGGTAAAAATCCCTTTTTAGTTGGAGAAAAATATGTAGTTTTCCTTTAAGGCAGACAGGGTGGGTATATAGTATGCACATTGGGACACAGGACTCTTAAAGCTGCATATCTTCTTGCCATGTATTCAAGCAACTTTGAAGGACATCTCAATTTGAAGGTTCCTTGGAAGGCAGTTATTTTAATAGTAGTTCCGTGTTTTATTACTCAGTATTTTATAATTAGGATCAGTCTGGCATGGAAGCCCTTAGATGGATTAGGAAGAATGTATTATACATCAGTATACCCCCTCATTATCATTTTAAAGATTGCTTGTTTTGAAAAAGGTGGTTGCTACTGTAAGAAGTGAATAAAAGGGACTACAGAGTTTGTCAGGCACATTAAAACCCATCAAGCCAAAGAGTTGAACTCATCTACTACTATAATAACTCGCATACAAACAGAATTGTTTACTACATGAAGACTCAAAGCTTACTGGTGGTGATGTTGAAATCAGTCTGTGATGTATTTTGTTCATGTTTTTAGTCCATGTTAAAATCTTTACTTCTGGCAGTTGCGTTTAAGCTTCCTAATTCATAAAACTGTAATTGTGTTAATTTGAGTAGATTTTATGATGAACAAATACATGTAAGAAATGTAATATGTTGATTTCATTTTTTGCAAAGACCTCAAAGCAAATGGACAGATCCTCCTCATTTTTAGGCAACCAAAAAGTAATAATAATAACAAATTAATAAACATTGGCCCACAAAACACCCTGTGAAACACCCTAAGAAAAAAGTAAGTCATGTTTTTGGAACAACATGAGGGTGAAATAAATGATGACAGTTTGGTATTACAATTCCTTTATGTCAAAGCCAAAATTGTGTGTTAAAAGTACAATCCACAATCACTCACTCAAAACAAAGAATGGTACAAAAAGAGCACTTGTTGTATTGCTCTCTTAGTAGCAGATACTGGAGTGCCTTTGATAGCACATATGATGTTTCATAGGTTTAGGAATGTTGACTGTCTGTTTGATAACCATCCACCTCACACAGACCTTAAGATTATATGTCAGTCGTACAAAAAAAATAAAAGTCTGTATAAAAGTTTGTTCATGTGCTTGTTTGTTTCTTTTAGATATTGGGTTTTTAAGCCAAATATTAATTTAGTCATTAAAATTCAGCAATGCACTCAGAAAGCAAGGGAGATAACAAGAAAGAGTGTGCATGTGCACATTCATTGGCTCTTTGCTGCCATAGGCACACAGTTAGCCAGACACTGGCTTGCGGCAAGGTACGTATCCTCTAGAAATGTTACGGAGAGTTAGCCTCCCTGATTGAAATAATCTCGTCATGCCCCCGAAACCAGCATCTATCAAATTGGTGTTACCTAGTAACACATTTCTGCTTTTGCACACACACGTATCCTACGCTCTTTAGTAAAATATTTATTCAACAGGAACAGTGAATACAAACAGACATGATTATCATTTGGAAGTCAGCAGATAGCCTGGAAAAACTAGGCAGAAGAACATTTGATCTTGCTTAAATTAGGGTTCAATATGTGCGTCAGCTGCACAGCATGGCAAATCTCTCCGAAATTACTGTCACGACATGTGGCACAATTTTCCTGAGCGCCAAAGTGGCCAGATCGTGCGTCTATATGTGCTTGTGTTAACAATGAAGAGGCTCACCTATAAATCCTGAGGAAGGAGGGTTGGGTTGAATCTTCTCTCTTGTGTTGCTTTGAACAATATCCCAGAGTTTCCAGATGAATGAAGGATGAAGGATATAAAAAGGCTGCTCAGGGATATTCATCCTGTGATTTATGTATGGAGTAAACAGGTCATAATCGGGTTGCTGGTACCACTGTGGGCATTGAGAAAACAGGAAAATATTAGGTTGAATATAAAGTCCTGACACTTAGATTAAGCTGCCCATACCAAAAAAACAAAGTTTTATTTACTAACGCTATGTTTCTAGACCTGGGAACATTTCAGCTTTGTTGCCATCTATTGAGGGGAAGATAGCTCTCCGATTTCATAAAAATATCTTAATTTGTGTTCTGAAGATGAACAAAGGTCGTACAGGTTTGGAACCACATGAGCGTAAGTAATTAATGATAGAATCTTCATTTACCGGTAAACTAACCCTTTAACAATGCTGACTCTTCTGACAGATTGTCTATGATGTGATACCTTATGGAGGTCAATGTTATAAGGAGCAGGATCCCAGGCTACCAAGGTGATGTTCTTATAAAGTGAACTGCTGCTGAAGTTGTGTTTGGGGTTTGCTAGAATCTAATACAAGAGAAGAAAAAATCTCTATTTAGTAATTGCACAGAGGGAATGAGTCAGAAAGTGAATTAATGCACATGACTCTGACCTGAGAGTTCATGATTCGAATGGTCGTCTTGCTGCCCACGTCCTTTTCATAACCTTTGCATGGTGCAGCATTGAAACGCAGCACTGCATCATGGGAATCTAGAACAGCAAAAACAGCAGTCAATCAAAGACCAGTCAGGTTTTAAACGTAGAACACGTGTTGACCCTTCGTTGTCATAGTTATAACTGATTATACAGAAGAATACGCTTTTTCAACTAAAATTTTAAATAATTCTAAAATTGCCAAATCATTGTTTTGACAAATAATTATTTTATGACATGAATTTACATATCAACTGCGAAATCTTCCTCCATTATATATTTGACTCAACAATGTATTTTAAAAAATGTAATTAAAATGTAATTGAGAAACAATGTATTAACGCATTGAACAATGATATTAATAATTTTTGCAAACATTGTCCAATTAAGAAGTTTTTGGGCTACACCATAAAAATGTCTTAAGCTTATAAATAAAACAAACATAAATACTACTTCAGTCTTTATAGTGTTATATTGTTACTTGAGTGTATCCTGCACCATATTTTTCAGTGCATAAATACAGAAAACAGGATTATTGTTTGTTTTATTGATTTGAAATGTATTATTATTTAAAAAAAAAACCTTATTAAATGAATCTGTCTGCAAAAAAAGTGTTATGACCAAGCTAATATTATAACATATTGCTCCCTCTAGTGTTTGTAAAGATAATGCTACCATAATAAACTCCTAATGCGCAGGAGGCTTATGTACAAATATACTGGATGTTACCTCTGATGTATCCCTAGCAAACTAAGTATTTCTTTATTCATTGGCTTGAATAATCCAACAATCTCTCCGTCGAGCAATATGATGATTTTCTTTCATCAATGTCTTTTTACATGTAAAACATTCAGTCACCACTAGAAGGTAGCAAAAGGCAATTGTTCAGTAACCATTTTAGCTAGACTTGCTTTCCAAACCTTTGCTTAATTTGTGAGTAATACAAATGTGAGTATACTAAAATAAACATTTCAACATAGAAATGTAGGATTTATAAATAAATGTGCAATGCTTTGACAAACTACAAAAACTGCTGTGTAAGTGTAAGACATACGTTTCATTAGAAATAAAACAAAATGAATAAATAAATAATACTAAATTAATAAATAAACAAAAGCATGCGAAGACACGTTGTGGCTTCCTGCAGTAGTGCTTTCATTCTTTCTGACAATGAGGCAGGGCACTGCTACTCAAGGGCTTCTAGAGAACAGGGAGAACTGCTTCAATGCTTATCTGCCATTGGCTGTCAGCTGTGGTATTCATGTTCCAACACATTCAACAATTAGGCCTTGTGCATCAATGTCTCTATTCAAAAGCAGACCAAATCAAGGTCTAATGAGGAAAATAAAATAGAGCAGATGAATTGAGTGGACGAAATGGAATGAGGGAATGAAAGGAAAAGCAGGAGTGAGAAAGAGAGAGTAACGCTCAAAACAAGACAGAAAAGTGTGTTTGGATACTAAAAAGTCTGAGAAAAATACAATTTAACACAAACTTTATGTAACTGGACACATTATGAACAGGTTTCTTGAGCTAAGATTTTAAATTCAACTTCTAAAAACTAAAGAAATATTTTACATTTAAATAATAAATTTAATAAATGATTGTAATATCACAGATAAATAAAATACAACAAATTTGCTGTCTTTATTATGCTAATTATTGTAAAAAAAATGGATCAATTAATTGATGTGGGTGAGGTAGAATGACAAGATCTTTAAGTGTTCAGTTTTTATCAATTTATGATCAATATTAAGATATCAACATTCTTGCTAAATAGTAATATAAATTTTTTTCTCACTCAATCCAAACTTTTGAATGGTGGTGTATAACAGTTTCCACAAACAAATTACCCATAAAAAACCTATTTATTGATTTCAACTATGACAACAATAAGAAATGTTTCTTTAGAACCAAATCAGCGTATTGGAATGGTTTCTGAAGGAACGTGAGACTGAAGACTGGAGAAATAGCTGCTTAAAAACTCATCTGTCATCACAGTTACTAAGTTAAAATGCCTAAAATATATTACAGCCAAGTTTCAGTATTACTGTTTTAATCGAATCAAAGCAGCCATGGTGAGCATAAAATTCTTTCAAAAAATTAAAAATCTTATTACAAACTTTTGACCACAATATGCATATTATCCCTTTCCAACGCACCAATTTCGTGTCCCAATGATGAGTTCAGTAATGCCCCTGCTGAAGTCATCACGGCACATGTTGTGTACATCTGCTGCAATTTAGAAGAAGCCAGCTGTTTAAAACCTAGATGAGAAAAGGGCTGTTCAGACCCATCCAGAGTCCTGAGTTGGGCTTGCCGTTTTATCTGACACAGCATCTCCTCTCTACTGTTGTTTGCCTTTCGTTGGCCTTTGTAGAGAACATTGTGCTTATTAGAGTGAACATGGTCAATCAAAGCTTGACGTAGTCGATGGCTTAGCATTTTGGAGGACACTTGACCCTTCCACAGACCACGAACCACCGACCAGTCACTGGAAAAATATTCATTACTATAGTCGCTTTCAGGTAGCTTCCTCCTTGGACGACGTCCGCCAAAATTCCTGAAATACTTGTTTCTAGAGCGAGGAGGTAGAAACGCTTGCCTGTGCTGGGAAGGACCCTTTCTGTCTGCATACAGACGCCAGCGGGAATTATGGGATGCCATGATGGCCCGGGAACTATGCTGAACATAGGATGAGTGTTGAGATTTAGAGTTAAACTTGGTAATCCTTTGGGGCTGGTTCATCTGAGAGTCAGTGAAGTAGCTAAAGACAACAAGGAAAAACAGCATCCATAGCAGTAGGGCCACCAGCAGAAGTTGAGCCAGCTGCTTTGTGACATGCCGTAAGTCCTGCACTCCCATCACCGTGTTCCACAACACTCACCCTGGAGGGACAAAGAAATGGGTGATGCTTAATATGTTGTAAAAACTGGCAACCTACAAGACACCCTAGTACAGCAAATATACAATATGTTAATTTAATTTCTTTGGTTTTAATTTTTTTTTTATTATTTGAACAGCATATGCTGGTATGTTTTGAAGCATAACAGCTCATTTGAGTTGGTCATGAGCTGGTTTAAGCTGAACATGTGTTGGTCTTAAGCACTAGTTGCTAGTTGTCCTGCTCATGACCAGCTCAAACTGGCTGATTAGCTTCAAAACATACATATCCAGCATGTTTTTTCATCACGGTGTGAAAGCAGCTTTCACAGTTTGAGAAGCCAGTCTGAAACACAGAGTTGAGTTAAGCTGTTGAGAACTACAGCTTAAGTAGTAAATTTACAGTAAAGGTTAAGTACACTAATTTTCAACTAGCTTTTTATTGTTACAGTGTGGGTGGTAAAAGAAAAAGTATAGTTTTATTCAATTTTGCATTACTTTAATGTGTTACCCCAACTTACCTGAACCAGAAAATTATTCACCAGCAAAATGCAAATCATCTGGCAGAATTTTGACAGTTGTAGGGCTTTTGTCTTATTGAGCCAAGTGCATTTTGGATGTTGAAGTTTTCCTACATTCTTTTTTACCACTTCTCTTTTAGCTCTATTGTCTCCAGTTGTGTAGTAGTTTTATTCAAATTCCCATCAGAAATGAATTACACCTTTAAGAGACTGATACCCTAAATGCAACATAATTATTGGTGCTCACAAAAATAAATGCAGTAGGACAAAATAGAATTGACACAAAAAAATGTCTAAGTGTGTGTGTGTGTGTGTGTGTGTGTATTTTGTCCCCATAATAAAAATATGGGCATGACATGCTGATAAAGAATAGTTGGGACTATTTAACACTCCTATCATACAAAGAACCTACAGAAGAGTGGACAGAGCATAATAGATCCAGAAAGGCAAATAACATCTACAGTAAAAACAAATTAAAGACCATGATAAAAAGAAAGAAATATCCACATTAAAAGTTTAGAATGACCAATCAATTAATCAATCAATCACTTTTATTTATATAGCACTTTTAACAATACAGATTGTAGCAAAGCACTGAACATTATATTATATATTATATCAAATAGGAGAATAGAGTGATGGTAATGTATATGACAAGACTAAATTATTTACAGAATCTCTGTAATCAAAATGACGATAATCACTAGAAATTAGGTGACCTCAGTGATGTTTTATTCTTTTTGAAATATGAATTACATTCATCAGCAATTCTCATTTATATACTCTTCTATCACTGTTAGAATTCAGTTCAGCAGTTTCATCTAATTTAAACCTGCTTTATTTTCCTTCTTGTTGCTTGATTCTGCCTCAAAGAGACCCGCCTTAATGCTGATGTCTAAATGATGAGAATGATACAGAGCCGATTTAAAATAAAGGATCATTTAAAAAAATATACCCACTTCCTTTTGCTCCTTGTGAGTCTTAATGTCTGCAACTAAAGAGTCGATTTTTCGCTCTCTATACTTAACATAGATTTTCTGTCAAATCACACCCCTTTCATTCTCACAGAAATCGTCTCCAGGTTACGTATGTAACCATGGTTACTTGAGGGAAAGAGACACTGGGTCTGGAAATGCTATGGGAACGCCATCTGCGTGACACGCTCTGAATCTGCTGTAGAATCTGTCCAATGGTAGGGCACAACGTCAGACCAGGAAGTACATAAGGCACATGTGGCACAGCTAGTGCTAGCTTACATCTGTCATGAAGAACTGCGCCGGCAGAGGGCGCCGGAGGTATGGTACCAAGACGCAGTGTCAGGAACTTGAACTGCGCCCAAAAACAATATGGGAACAAGATACCCACACCGCCAGACTCCAAGTCCCTGCCCTGTGTTTATGTCTCAACATACACCACTAGGACGAGAGGACTGGTGACCCTGGGGTCATACAGGTGTCTAGACCGTAGTACTAGACGAAAGTGGAGGGGTTGGACCATCCTGCAGCATTGCAGATGTCTGAGACTGGGACACCTGCCAAATACCCCGTGTGGAGTGAGCTCTGACTCCCATCGACGAGGGGGAGATCAGAGGTTTCGTAGCAAATCGTGATTGTCTCAACAGTCCAACGACTGATAGTCTGCTTGGTAGCAGGCTGACCTCTTTTAGGTGGACCGACACACACTAAAAACTAGTCAGGCTTTTTCCAAAAGGCTGCCTTGTGAACGCACAGGACACATACAATTAAACTTTTCCTGATCAGGATCCCGAAAGGGAGGAGGATGAAATGCCTTTAGCTCGATCTCGAGGGTACAGAAAAGCTTTCGCCAGACCAGGCGCAAAGTGTAAATGAGCAGGGGCCACTGAAAGGGCCTGAAGGTCTCCTACTCTCTTGAGAGCAAAGATCGCTAGCAAGAACATAGTCTTGAGAGTAAGATGGCGATCAGAAATCTCCTCTATGGGCTCGAATGTGGGTCTGCACAGAGCCTCTAGCACCACAGCCAGGTCCCCACATTGATCTCAACTTTAACGCACCACGGAGGAATTGTACTGTCAGGGGGTGTCTACCAACTGTCTTTCCATCGAACGGTGAGTGGTGAGCTGATATAGCTGCCACATGCACCTTCAAAAGAATGCACCTGCAGAGAATCGGGCCTGCAGATACTCAGGAACTGTCCCCACTGGGCAGTTGACAGGGTCATGCTGGCGAAATTCTGCACCATGAAGTGAAGAACTTCCACTTCAGGTAGTACCCTTTCCTCATTGATTGGAGAACAGTCTCTACCACATTAGCTGGGAGACCCAAGGCCATCAGTTGAGCCCTCTCAGGGGCCACACTCATAGCTTTCACAACCCTAGGCGGGGGCAAAGTATTGCGCCACCTGCGAGAGGAGATTTTCCTGACGGGAATATCCCATCCGTCTAAGAGATCTATCAGGTCCGAGAACCCTACTTGGCCCTGCCAGAACAGGGCTACTAACAGTAAGTGGACACCGTGTCGGCGCACTCTCAAAAGAACTCCCAGGAGCAGCCCCAGGGGGGCTGGAGGAGCTAGAGAGAACTAGAGGAGACATTGCACGATCTAACGACTCGCAAAAAGGTTCACCTCTGCTTAATAACTCATTCTCTGAGTCTGCTTTACCACCATGGGGTGAAGCATGCCGTCCCCGGGCCTCGGCCCTTGTCTCAACAAGACATTTAGATGCCCTACATTCAGATGGCCAGGAATACACACTGCTCTCAGCGAGAGGATCTATCACTGACTCCACAGGAGAATCTGACGTGCCAGTACGTACAGTGGCCATACTCACAGAACCCTCTTGTGAATTATATAAAAGAGCACTGCTGTGTTGTCGATGTGTACTAACACAAGGTGATTTATTAGATCTGGGAAGAAGTGTTCTACAACTTGAAACACGGCCAGCATCTCCAGGCAATTGCTGTGCAATGTGAGATGGTGACCAGTCCACAGACCACAGGCTGGGCGATTATATGTTCTCGATTTGTGATTACGATCAAATTAAGTTTGATCACGGTGATCAGCTGTGGGGATACTTTCTCAATCACATGCATAAAATGCGGCAGTAAAGTGCACGACAACCAATCACAACCTGCTTTCCTGGCACTGTGCTGTCTGCATTAATTGATCATGACATGACCATAGTCAGTAAACTAGTAACATCTGCCTGCCCTGCACTGGTACAAGCAAGCTTGACTAGAGAGAATAAAACTACGAGACAACAGAATGGCCGAAGGTGAGAGCAGTGAATTTGAAGTTGAACATGACTTGGAGGCATCCTCCGAGACTGAGGTCATTGTCGATAAAAAAGGCTACTCAACGTCAGTGGTTTGGCGGTGGTTTGGATATGGCCAAAGTGACACCCACCAGACGAAGCCATTATGTAAGTTATGCCGGCGACTAGTGTCTTCTAAGACTGGCAATACAATGAACCTTTTTAATCATTTAAAAAAATTCCATCCTAGTGACTACTCTGATAGTATGAGAATGGGAGTTCAGTCTGTGTACAAGCGGTACAGCCACAGGACCAAAACCTCAACAACAATCAATTGTGTCCTCCTTTGCAGCCATTACACCATACGAGAAACAGTCGAAAAGGAATAAAGCAATAACATACACAGTCTCTTTTTGTTTAGCCAAGGATATGATGCCGCTCTCAACAGTTGAGCGAACTGGGTTTAAATATCTCCTAAACGTGCTGGACCAGAGGTATGAAATCCCTGGCAGAAAATATCTTTCTCAGACTGCCATTCCACGGCTTTATAAAAAAATGCCGTAACAAGTTGGAAACCCGGCTACAAGGTATCAAGCATTTCGCGACCACCTCTGACCTGTGGTTTAGTCGCACATTTGAGCCCTATTTGAGTCTGACGATACACTACATTGATGAGGAGTGGGCTCTGCAAAGCACATGCCTGCAGACTGTGTATTTTCTGGACGACCACACAGCTAAAATAATTTGCCAGAGACTTGAGGATGCGCTGGAATC
>JAUMHI010000041.1:5462820-5511174 GCA_032359435.1 Enteromius unitaeniatus
TGATTTGTGAACAATGTTTGAGAGAAATGGTAATATTGTGTATCTGGAATGAATTTTAGATCTTTAAGTCCATCTCAGGAAAAATCAGAGCAGAAACAAAGGTGTTGCGTTTATATTTTTGTTCAGTGTATATATATATATATATATAAACACACTGTATGTCATAATATACGTACAATTATTGCTATAATTTTTTAATTTAATATAATGTAGGAAAAATTTAATGTAAGAAGGAGCAAAACATTTGAAAACTGCAAAACAGCACAGACTAAAAGTAAAAAAAAAAAAATTTAAAAAGAAATAATGCTTTTACAAATGTAACAAAGTCACATTGTGAGATGTAAGGTCACAGTTGCAAGATATAAAGTAATAATTATGACAAAAACAAAACTGATTGTAACTATTGTTATAGTATAATAATATATAATAATATAATAATATATTTTTTATTTGCTTATCCCATCAATCTAATATAAATATTATCTTATATCCATATTTAATATTACCACTCACTCAGTACTACAATTAATATTACAATTAACTCACCAAGCCATATTGTATGTAATATTAAACTTATAATAACTGTTTTCCACCATCTCTGAGCAGAGAAGCGTAGGTGTGATTCCGTTTGCTCATTATCAGGATATTTGTTCAGACATTTATGTATCTGATTATAAATTACACCGATGAATTGTGAATTGTTCATAACTCAGAAGAAACAGGATGCCAAAGGTAAGCAAAAAGACAAGATGTGGCTTAACCAGATTATCTGGTTTAAGTAAACTCAGTAAAAACTGTGTTTGTGTGAAACATTTTAAACACATAGGACTGTTGTGTTAAAGTATTTATTCTAGTTATGACGTCTGTTTTACGAGTTCCCAATTCCTCATTGATAATGAATATAATGAAACCTACCCCTAGAAGGCGAGGGCTGGGCCGAGCTCGGAGCTCCCTCGAGGAGAGTGGGATAGCCTAGAATTGAATTACGAAGCGGTTAGAGAAGCGAAAGGCAATTGAGCAGAAACTGAGAGACTGGAAACCAGATGTCCCCGACTACGCAAGCCAAAGGCGACGGTGGCAAGCAACAAAACTCCTTGTGGGAGAAAAAACCTTGGGAGGAAACGGGCTTAGCAGGGGCCAGTTCTCCTCTTGCCGGAGACCTGACACCTGGTTCCCAGTTGCATGGTGTAAGGGCCAGTGAAGGGATGCAAAGAATGAGATGTGGGGAAGAGGAAGCTGGCGATATTTAAGGGGAAGTCTTGACGACCTGTTAGGATAATCGGGTAACAAGGAGATGGGAAAGGGCTTGTTAATAATTTGTACATGCTCCTCCTGAAGTTAGTTCGGAAAACATCTTTTCTAGCACACAATTATCACAGTCCCAAAGAATGTTTAACGATATACCAATGTAAATATACCTAACTGTGTGCTTGCAAACATGGGAGAGTTCCTAAATGTGGAAATACAATGGTTTCAATGAACCATATGTTGCTTTTACTGTGGGTGTGTGTGTGTGTATTTTCTCTTTATGACTTATCAGATATACAGATAACAAGAATGCTGCTGGTGATTACGTAAAATGTAATAATAGAAATGTACAAAGGCTATTTGCTGTTGATTCAAACAAGTTCGTTGTCACCTTAATTTGCCTTGGGTCATCTGATTAGCTCTGGTAAAGTTCCTGTTTTTCCTGATTGTGTTTTGGGTGTATACATGAACAATTCTTAACCAGATTGCGCTTGCTTTCTGCCATGGAAATGTATGAATACATGATGAAATCTAATTGTTTTTTTATCAACTTTGTATTCATTTTAAACAGGTAAGGATCATCTGCTTGCATTATTGATATTGTATGTAGACTTGTAAAGCAGCATGCCGTTGGTAAACGGAGTGAACAGCCTAAGGCACAACTGTTTTACAACATGATGTTCTTTTGGAAAAGATGAAAAAAAAAGAAAATCGAACCCCCCCCTCCAAAAAAAAACATAATAAGAATACTAAAAATTCATTTTTGTGACCTGTTTTTAGCTGCCTCTCATGTTGCCCATGTCTGTGTTGTTCTGTGCCTGTCAGTTTTTGTCAGTTTTTCCAGACTTGATTTTTCCTGTTGGCTCCAGTATTCTTTACCTGTCCTGCCCTCTTTTATTGTCTACCTCTCACTTGGCTTTGTCTAACTGATCTATGCTTCTGGCCTTCCTGGGATCCTGAGGTTTTGGTTCTATCGGATTTTCCTGCTGGATGTCACTTCCAGCCTACCTCTGACCCTCCAAGTCTGTACACCTGCTTGTTCCCTGAAGACTTCAGCTTGCATCTTCTACCACTTTGAGGTCTTCCAGTGGCCTGGCCTATATACTTCCCTCTTATACAAGTGTTTTTTACCCCTGCCTGTCCTGACTTCAGCAGCAGTCTGCACCTTTGTGGTTTTGAAATAAAACCTCCAAATATGGGTGAAATTATGTTCCATCATCATACATTGATATATATGTATATTTATTTATTTATTTATGTAAAAATGAAATGACATGCATATTCTGACCTGTGCCTAACTATTAAAATGTATACAAATATTACTATTTATATAAAAAATATGAAATATTATTAATGAAATAATTCGAAATTTCTTTCTGACAAATAAGTAAAACTATAGCGGAATGAAGGATAATGTCAAATATTGGTACAAATTTTAAATAACATGTTAATCAGTGCTTTATGCCATAGAATGATTCTTGTTTTTAAATGTGCTTATACAGTATTTTGTTATGTGAACTCGAATGACTTTTTAGTGCATGTCATCTGTAAAAATGTTTAAAGAGTACTCGGTTGTTGTTTTGAGGCTTGAAAACCCTTTTGTCTTTAACCCAGAAGGCTAATGTGTACATAGGGTATATATACTGTAAGTGCGCTTTATGTAAATACATGATACTTTTTTATGCCATGTAGCTGTAGTTCATATATCTGACATATGTGCGTGTGTGTGTAAAACTTCATCCTGCATAGTGCATCCTGCATAGTTCCATGAGAACTGTGACACAGGATGTGGTTTTGGTTCCTTGCCGCTGTCGCCTCTGGCTTGCTTAGTTGAGGGCACCTAATTTCTAGAGATTATTGTCGTCTTGACTACAGAGACCGTCTCTGCATTCGATAAATAAATAGTTTAATCTCATCATTATACATTACCATCACTCTGTTCTCCTACTTGATAATGTTAAGTGCTTTGCTACAATCTGTATTGTTAAAAGCGCTATATAAATAAAAGTGATTGACTGATTGTATAGTTATTCATATCATATTCAGCAGTACTCATATGACTTAAATTCCTGTCATATTTATTTTCTGTTGCTATTAATATATTTTCAATGATTTCATTATCATAGGACGAGTTTGCGGTGCAATTTTCTGTTCGTTAGAGCTATGCTGGCTGTATAGAAGAGAAGTAAAATCTCCAAGGGCCAATGTTCAGATGTCCGTGTGTGTGAGGGCCAGCATATCTAAAAGAATTCCACCTGGGCTTTTCTTTGCCTTTTCATACTAACTTTCTTCCACTTTTCGTTTCTTGCATCACATGAGCAGATAAAAACATTTTTTTTTACATTGCTCAGAGGATGCTAACAATATGACTTCACCTTTGCATATTACTGTGAATGATTTACAGTGCCTTTAACATAGATATTATCTTAAGAATGCGGAACAGATTTAAAAGATGAAAATCAGTGCTGCCCTCTGCTGTTCAAACTGATGTTGTTTAAAGAGAGCATGGTCCATTTTTCAGATCTTATTTGCTTACTCTTAAGGTATAAATGAAACATTTCAATTACGCAATCAAAGAATGAAGTCTGTGTTATTGCATGACTTTATTTCTTGCTATGCCATGTCATACAGAAGAGCTGTAATACAGGTAAACAATGGAATTGGTGTGTCTTTGTCTGTTATTTCAAAAGTTCAGCATATAATTTCTTTAGAGACAGCATGTTCATGTTCACTGACTGTGTAAACAAGGTGGCACATTGTCTCCAATGGTATCAGAACCCAGGGGAGGGATACAAGTGAAATTCACAATCAGCAAAAAATAATCATCTTCTTGCCAGGACCGATTACCCAGCAGATACAGCATCATGAGTCATTATTATAGCTGTTTTCATAATGATGTACATCTGAATGTTTTCGTGTAAATGCAATGATCAGTTTACACTTAAACGCATTATTGCAAAACAATTCCTTTTTTATTTTTTATTAAAAAAGCCATGTTTATTTCTATAAATGCATTGAGCTTATTGTTAGACTTAAGTGGAGTTAAATGGCAGACCATTAGTGAAAGTGCTACAATGATCAGCTTTAAAAAAAGAAAGAGCTGCACTCCCATTTATAGTGTTGACTCCGCATGTTTTCAAAAGCAAGACTCATATTACAGATTGTATCTTTAAAGGCTGGTGACATCTCAAATGTCCATTTAGCCCTCAGATGATTTAGTTGCACAATGATCTGAGTTTAAACTGGACAGGAAACAGTATTGATGATCAGCTGTGCTTAGTCTGTCTAATTCTACTCACCATATTACAACGACCAGGACCTTTGTGGGTTTTTATACACAAGAAGTAAGTAAACCTGCATGTTAAACAAAACAAAAGTCTTTTCATCATTTGGCCCACTGGACATTTAAAAAATGTTAAACGCTTTCATAAAGCAACCAAGAAAACCTGTTGCAGCCACTGAGAACAGGACCATTATTTAAATCCTTCAAAGCATGGTATACCCAAATGTACTCCATAAAGTTAAAATAACTGTTATTGCATTATTGTTTGCAGTCCTAATCTAGGTCTTCAGGATGTTGACACAACATAAAAATTAAAATTACATTATGAAGTACTAGTCCACCTTTTATTTAGGTATGGACCAATGCGAAAATGCACACGCTCGCACACACAGATTTGGCGTGAAACAAAATGGACATTATACTGTAGCGATAAGTTGTTGATAGTTTAAACAACACTCCCCATATGCACAAAAATTCCAAGAAAACAAACAACTATCTCTGTATGAGAGCATACATTCAATCAAATAATCTCCGGACTACACAAATTCACTTCATTTTGCAAAACGGTTCTGTGTACAGATATGTTACAGTTTCCCGTGTAATAAAACTTGAATACTGATGCAGGGATAAAGTGCATGGTCTAAGATAAGTCAATGTCCCTCACCACTGGTTTACTAAACCAACATGCTACCATAAAGGAACATGCTGCCATAGCTGTACTCAACCTGTGCTGAGTTGACACAGAGATCTGTAGCCGGTCAAAAACATTTTGAGAGCTCACTGAGGGCCTGAATTCTGCTAATTCAAACCAAAGGTCACTTTAACGAGCCTCGGTAAGAATTAGTTTTGATATGTCCTCCGCTTGGAATCCCACTAGCAAACAAATGAAGTGACGTTCATGCCTGTCAGCCATATTTACTTTTTAAAGTCTGAATTAGCATGATTATGATTGGGCTAATTTGATATGATCTTGATAGTTTTAGTGTAATATGGGTGGCAGATCATTGGTGCCAGTGGGTGATGAAGGGGCACAGGTGGGCATCACTGCTGTGCCAGAAGGGCACTCCGATTGGCCTTCATCTTCTCTAGTCTCTTCGTAAGGTGGCTATTGCTTGCTTCCAGCTCATCGATACGGTCAAGTGCAGACCTCAGCTAAGGAATAAACACAGCACTTGTTACAACACACTTTAAAAAGTGACTTTGTACATTTTATAAAAATAAAAAATAAGCTACCTTAATAAAATCTCTGAATATCACTTAATTTGAACTGACTTTAACTGGGAAATTGAGTGTTTATTATTATTGTCCTCTTCCATTAACAACACACGGTTTAATGCTGTAAAGCGCTATATTAATAAAGGTGACTTGACTGTTTGCACATTAGTATTTGACAAATTTTATAAGTAGTATTATATCACTTGCTCACCAATGGATTAAAAGTAAAAGTAATCCAAGTGACTCCATTGGATTAACTAATCTTCTGAAGTAAAGCAATAAGTTTTTGTAAAAGAATCAAAATAAAAAATCCATCGACTTGACTGATCATCTGAAGTCCTGTGGATTACTTCTGCATTATTGTGATGTTTTTATCAGATATTTAAACTCTCATTCTGATGGCACCCATTTACTGCAGAGGATCCATTGGAGAATATCTCCTAATCTGTTCTGATGAAGAAAGAAATTCATCTATATCTTGAATGTCCTGAGGGTGAGTCTTTTTGAGTCTATTTTTCATGGCACCAAATGTAGTTTTCATATATTTTACTTTACTCAGTTTATGAGGTGTATTTTATTAAAATGTACTCAATAAGTGCAAAAATGTTGGAGTTGCTACTAAGTTGTTTGGAATATTAGTGGGTTCCTTTAAAAAAAAGAAAAAGTAGTGTACCTCTCTCTGCAACTTGCGTTTCTCCACTTTTAATTCATCTTCCACTTTCTCTGCAGTCTCAGCAGATGTCTTATAGCGGCTCACTTGACCTTCCAAACGAATGATCTGCCACATGACAGAGATTATAAGTTATGCATGAACTGGTTGTACCACAATATGAACAAAATTAACAATGCATAAAGGGGGATTAAACTTTAAAAGGAGAATATTATTAACTACTGATAATGAAATTGCATGCACATTCACTTTATGATATAAAGTCTTGTATTAAATGTATCAGTGATTACGTTTTGTTCAAGTGCTGTGACTTCTTGCTCAGACTTGACCAGCTTGAATTTCAGGTCACTGATCTGCCTGTTAGCATCTCCTGTATAAAAAAAAAGTTTGATTAGATTTGAGAACTCACATGAAAACTATGGAAGGCCGTTTCCGCCACTGAATATTTTTTTTTTTAAAGATTATTTCAACTCACAATTCAGAGATATATAGTAAACTCACAACTATAAAGTCACAATTTATAAAGCCAGAATTGTGAGTTATAAAGTCAGAATTGCAAGACATGAAGTCAGAATTGTGAGTTAAAAAGTGAGTTAAATTGCGGGTTGCAAGATTCAAAAGTCAGAATTACAAGTTAAAAAGTCGCAATTGCAAGATATAAAGTCAGAATTGCGAGATATAGGGTGTACTCACACTAGCGATTTTGAACCGTGCCCGAGTGCGTTTGACCACCAAGGCTCGGTTCGTTTGACTAGTGTGAGTGCTCCTAACCCTGCACGGGTGTGGTTCGTTTAGCTGTCTCTGACAATTTAGCCGATTTTGCAACGCTCCAAGATCAACAAAAGCGATATACCTGTTTAACAATAGGCTGTGAGAGGGCTGTGCACCACCGCGGACCAAACGACTCAAAATTACTATTAACAAAGTAAACACAGCGACAGACATTGCGTTCAGTGAGAGCACAGCTCTTCCTGTTTATCCTGAAACCGTTGCACCATAACGATGTAAGCCTGCTCCGGCACGAATACTGAAACCCTATGTGAGTGCAGGCCAAAGGGGGAGAGATGAGGGGGGAAATCGTACTCGGGCCTGGTTCACGGCAACCATGCCAAGTGTGAGTACACCCATAAACTCGCAGTTTTGAGAACATATCAGTCTTTTTTCCACTCAAAATTGGACTTTATAACTCGCAATTGCAAGTTTATATAATTCTGGGGGAAAAATTCTGAACTGTGACTATATATCTCACAATTCTAAGAAAAAAAGTCAGAATTCTGAAATAAAAAGTTGAAATAACCTTTTTTATTTTTTATGGAAACTAGCTTCCATAGAAAACTCTACATTACAAACCAGCCTTAATCAAGATGGTGAATGAAATTTAAAGGTGTATCTTACTCTGCAGATCTAAAATATGAGGGTCCAGACCATTATGTAGGTCATCTTCATCTGTGCTTCCTGTTTCTTCTGTCCCATTCTTTTGTTTCTGCTCTGCAATGGCTTTATACTTCCGCACCTGCACATTCACAGACAGATTAGTCACGCTAACAAAGTCCTTATGACAGGAATTTCACAAGATGTTCTTCCACAATATTAATCATACGCAATAACAATGAATAGCTTGGAAATCATGAAAAGACAAAACTCACCTGGTCGAGCAAACTCTCTCGCTCTTCCACTAGCTTCCTCAATCTGATCTCTGGAAGTTGCAAATAAAAAGTATTTACAACACATGGGCCACATAAAAAAGGTACAGTAACACAAAACAAGACGATGTAGGCATATTTTGCAGCATAAAGTATTGGAGCGGTCAATTTAAAATTTTCATTTATTATAATGAATTATAAAAAATGCAGTAAACAAGAAATTAATGTAAAACCATAAATATATGGTGACTGGATGCATGACTGGATAAGGAAATGATAAGGAAATAAACCATGTATTCATTTCTTAAGCTATTTTTATAATGTCTATTATTTAATTGATTTAATGATCAGCACGTCATGTAACTAATTAAAATGGCAAAATTGTAAATATTATTATTATTATTATATATCATTGTGAATTAATAGAAAATGTGTATATGGGGTTATTATTAATCATCATCATCATGAGTTTTATTACATTTGTATGTGAACAAAACATTTTTTACTATTTCTTTTTATTTGTGGTGATTACATCATAACAATTACAGCATTGGTAAACATGAAAAAGTATACATTCTTCCAAAGCACAATGCACTGTTAATGCATTTTTTGCATATAACACTGTATATAGCCTATATCTTCCATGAGAAATGTATTAATGTTTATTCTCTTTAAATCAAGCTTTTTAACTTCAAAATACTGAAAGAATTTTAACAGCTTAACAAGTCTTGATCAGTCTCATTTGTATTGATTTAAAGTACATTTGCAATGTCTAATTATGAAGAAAAATGAATATCAAATTATTGAGAAAAAAAACCTAAATCATAAACATTAGCAAATCAAAATGATTCTGTGAAAAATGATGACACGAAGCAGCTAAAGATTCTCTTCATCTTAAGCTTGGTCTTGAAGAACGTCTTTGTTTTATTTTCTATGCTCAGTCCACTCACAGTGACTATTATTTCTTTTATCGGTTCACATCTATGCATATTTACATCATCCAGCACTAAAAGATCAGCATCCAATTCAACAGCTTCCTCACAGCTATCGAGAAAGAACGCTGTGCCCTTGTGCTCTATTGGCAAGCTATATGTGTCCTCCACAAACTGTAACTCTGGCTCAGCTTCTGTCTCTTGTTGGTTCCTGGATTGTGCATCATTGTCTCCTGTGGTATTAAAAATATCCACTTCATTAGATTCTGTGGGTTCAAACATAGATCTTTAGAGGTTTTAATGGCAGCATTGATTTCTATGCAGTTATTTTTCTCTGCTTGACCGGTGTGTGGTTCATATACTGTAATTTCAGATATTATCTGATTTTAAGGTTTAAATAATTGTAGTGGCAAGTTAGGTGGAGCTTCTGCATTTGAATCAATGTATCTTTTTATCTTCTGACCGGTTTTGTTTGGTTTTAACAGTAGATCACTTCAGATTGGGGGATGTATTCAGTAAACATTTCCTCATAGATTAAAAAAGAAAAAAACACTGAAAAGATTTCCCTCTACCAACTGTGTAGTCTCACCATAGTTTTGAGTAATCTTTGAGTAACACATTTTATTTAATTTTTGTGCTGTTAAAGTATTATAATATAAAGATGTTTAAAACCATAAAGTTTTTTTCCCACGTTCAATACAGCTGGATTCATGTTTAAAATGTATCGAAAACTGATTCTAAAATTATTTTGTGACAATTTAATTTTACTTAGTTTTGAAGAAAACGCATTATCATTTAGTTTGATTATTTTCCAGTTAGGTTTTTTTTTTCATTTAGTTATTTCATCTTTTAACTTAATTTAACACAACTGTTTAAATTTTTGATTATTTTTGTCTCATTTCCAAAAGATTTCACTAAATATTTTCATTTAGTTTTTGCTTTTCTTGCAGCATATTTGTAATGTAATAGAGACTTCTAGAGAGTTCTAGAGACTGAAACATAACATGCATCAACAAAATACCATAAAAGCAAAATTATATATATATGTATAAATAAAAATAATATAATTTGACTACAATATAAGCTGGTAACTGCACTGTAAAAAAAATCTGTAAAATTTATGATGAAAACTGGCATCTGTAATTGCCAGAATTCAACCATAAAAAATATGGTAACAATATCTTAGGTTTTATGGTTTTAAGTTAACTTTACAGTTAAATACCGTAATTTCATTAACTGATATAATGTTAATATAGCATCCTATTAAAACACTGAAATCTGTTTTGTACCTTTGAAATACACTGATAAGCACCAAATCCAGGTGGTGATGAGAAAATCAAAGGATGAAATATAAACATATATAGAAGGTGCTCAGTGTCATTCACACAAACTGAAATATGCAATAAACATTAATTTAAAGTGCCCCTTATATGCTTTTTCAAACATGATCGTTCATGCAGTGTGTCATGTAGCTGTATGTGAACATAAACTATCTGCAAAGTTGTGACACTGACAGTGCACAATAAATAAAGTTGATTGTCTATCAAAAAAAAGAGTCGGCTCACATTTGCCTAAACGAGACATCAGCAATTTGAATCTTTCTCTGTTACGGCCACACGTCACGAAGTAACACATTTTGCATAATGTCCGCCCATGCTCTATGTCGCGAACAACTTGCCCCGCCCCCAAACAGTACAATCTCCACATGGATTACATCAAGTGAAGAAGCTGTATCCAGTGAGAGTTCATTTGTTTTATATGCCCTTCTGAAAGATGAATCTACAGATAATGAGTGATTAACATTAGCAGTAGTGCACCTCAGCAGTACAGTCTCTTGTTGTGTTCACGTCATTTTACTGATGACTGCTTTTCCAATCTTGGAGTACAACGCGATATTCAGCAAACGCTTGCTGATTGTATGCCCGATTCGCTTACAAAAGCACTGTTAATGTTAGTTTTGGTTCAAGCTGAGGGAATTTCTGGGAATGTCCGTTTACATTTTTTCCCTGTAAATTTTACAGGAATTTACCATTAAACATTTAACAGGTTTTTCCTGTAGCATTTTCAGTTTTTTTAATCACGATATTTTTTTACAGTGTGTACAAATCAGCTATAATAGCTGATTTGTTTAAAATGATTAAATTATGAGTAAACAAATATATTCTGGGAACTGTTTATCATAC
The DNA here is from genome assembly GCA_032359435.1 of Enteromius unitaeniatus. Taxonomy (NCBI): domain Eukaryota; kingdom Metazoa; phylum Chordata; class Actinopteri; order Cypriniformes; family Cyprinidae; genus Enteromius; species Enteromius unitaeniatus. The sequence goes on from JAUMHI010000041.1 coordinate 5,473,995, forward strand.
CTAACATGCTGTCTCCACTCACAGTGGGCATGTGAGAGTCTTGATTCAGTCGGGATGCTGTCTCCGGATCAGCATGCCCATCAATCGTCCTGTCTGCTAACTCCCCATTGGCCGTCACCTCAGATCCCAGCATAATGCCGTTTTTCTGTGAAAGAATACAGTCTGATGTCAATCTCTCATTTATTACTCATTTATTTTTGGTCCTTTAAAGTCAAAATAAAAATGCTAATATAATGAGTGCTATATCTTGGCTGTGATTGCCAGTATTCCTTCTATATCTCTACCTTTAGAGCATCCCTAAGCCGGCAAACCTCATCCCTGAGTGCCTCCCGTTCATCACGGATAGTGTCTGAATATTCCTTCTGTCTCTCTAAGGCCTTAATGCCGCCATCCACAAAAGTGAACAATCAAGGAAGGGAAGAACAGGGGAGTAAAGGAAACAAGTAAGGTTTGGAAAGACTACAAGGATCATGAGACAGTATCAAGCATTCAGTTGTTTAACACGTTAATAGGTTAATAAGTATTAAGGGGGAATAAGTGTTAAATACAAAAGAAAGAATAGTTTTAATGCGATATGATTAATGGAAAATGGCCATGGAAGTTTATTATACCCCAATCTTTTTATCTTTCCATTCCAATGTTTCTTGCAGGTCAGCGATCTCTCTAATATAGTCCGTCTGCTTTCCATGAGACTGTTGGGCTTCCTGAGCCATGGCAATGAGGGTAAGCAGAGGAAAACAGGGACAGGTCAAAGAATATTAAGAGGGAAATGTGAGAGAAGACAACAGAATAACACAGAATTCATCTATGTCAGGAAGACAAAGAATCAGAAGGACTTTGAATATTCCATCATGCACTGCTGATGCTCACCGTCAGCAGATCTTCACTCTGCTTCAGGGTTTCCTTCATCTCCTCAAACTGGAACTTCAAGACATTGTGGGAATGCCGCTCTCGCTCAAATTCCTAACATACATTAAAAAAAACAACAAAAAACACAGAATTTCCTGATTATTAGTAGTCAAAATCAGTTATTTGAACAGTGGTCATCCTATTCCTTTTCTCAGTGAAAGGACTGCTGTATACTCTGACTTCACAATGATCATCTTTATGATTGTGTGCATTTCAGTTTATTTCTTGTATATTAACAATCTACTTATCATTGTGGGAGCTTACATTACTTCAGTGTGTATACGGATTGATATCTTTGTGTGCCAAACCAGTTTACTTTTAAACCACCGTAACAGTTTATGAAATACAATATATTTCAGAAAACACTGCCACATAGTTTAGTTATGATTAGTCTTACCACTTGAATGCACAAAGGGGCCTAATAAGACTTTCTCCATTCTCCATTTATTATTCTTGTATGTCAAAACTTGTATGTGAGCCTCTCTTCTGCAACGTTAATAATGCATTTTCTGGTCATAGGTTTTAAAAACAACAACGTAAGTTTTGTTTCATTATTCTAATTCTTCATGAAAGGAGTCAAAATTATCCTTGCGCACCTCATATGGAATTTTGACCATTTTTGTCAAAAGTTTTTATTTTTATTTTATTTTTTAATAAATAATAAAAAAATACTTAAAAATGCTATACACTTGGTTATGACTACATCAGTTTCCTATTTTGTACTGCACAAAAATTAAACAATTGTGCATTTGTAAAAGGGTCAATTATTCTATAGGATTTTTCCTTAAAAAGTTTCATCACTGGACTTACTCTGGCTTTCTCCTCACAATCTCTGCGTGTCTCACAAAGAAGTTCCTCAAGCTCCATCAGAGTGTCTCTCAGTGTGTCCACCTGATACATCAGGTTTGTCTTCTCATTGTCCAGCTGAGCATTAGACACCATTGCCTTACGGTATTTCTCCTCCACCTCCACCAGGGAGTCCTACAAACAAAAATGTGGAAATTATAGTACATACAGAACACGGTCATTAAAATACAGTATTATCAATAAAACTTCAAACTTACCTTCATTTCCCGTATAGAGGCCTCGGTGTCCGCTGAAATTGAGGTATCACAGCTTCCTCTTCGTGATAAACCTCCAGCCAGGGATGCTAGAGTTGCAGCAGAGAGGGTGGAGGCTGTCCTGGACCCCTGAGGATGTAGTTTAAGTTTAGTTTGGTCTGCTGAATCATTTTGTTGTGGTTTTATCTACCATGATGTTTGTGAATCTATTCAACATCCTAAAAATGATCCTACTCACCTTTTCCAGGAAATCAGACCTTTCCTCCACCTGTGTAAAAAAGTGTGTTCAGTAGATGCTACATTGACATACAGAACATACAGATTTCTTATACGTATAAACTAAATGAAAAAATCCTCAGGATCTAAAACAGGGCTAAAACTCGGTTCTGCAAGGCCGGTGTCCGACAGAGTTTAGCTTCAACTTGCCTCAACACACCTGCATGGATGTTTCTAACATACCTAGTAAGAGCTTGATTAAATGCTTCAGGTGTGTTTGATTAGGGCTGGAGCTAAACTCTGCAGGACACCAGCTCTCCAGAACAGAGTTTGGACAGCTCTGATCTAAAACTATACTGGGCCATTTAGATATATATTCCATGCTTCATCCACTAGAGGGAGCACGGCATAAACAAGATTCATGCTTCTTCCACATGATACTGAAGATTTTAGTGAGAGGAACATGATATGCAGAGGAGCAAAAGAGCAGGTCAGTTTTTCTATGGATCTCTATATATAACAAAGACGGCAGACGTGACCTTGAAACAGCAGAACTAAAGCTTGATCAGTGATAGAAAAGGGAAGCTCACCACTGGACTGGCACGGGCTGAACTCGCCCTAGAGGAGGCTCTGGAACTGGAGCCCAGAAAGCCATTGTAGTCTGAAGGCTGACCAGAATGCAGGTATAGAGAAAAATGGGATGAGGAGTAGATGTTAGTAGGAAGAGAGCATAAGAGAACATCTATAGGATCTGACAAGTATGACAAAGTTTCAGAAATCAGTCTCATAAACACTACCATTCAAAAGTTTTAGTGAGAATCTTGAATAAAGTTTATTATGCTCACCAAGGTTTGATCAAAAATACAGTACAAACAGAAATATTGTAAAAATGACCATTTCATATACTTTAAAATGTCATTTATGTGATGGCCCAGTTGAATTTTCATCAGCACAGTGCTTCCGAAATTGTTGTAACATGCTGATTTGGTCCTAAGAGTTATTTAAGTTCCTCTATGGATCTTCTTTTATAATTTTCATGCAGTGTGTAACATAGCTCTAAGTAAATAAAAACATCCTGCAAAGTTTTGAATATGAATGTGCACCGTGTATAAAGTTATTGTCTCTCGAAAGAAAGATCAACTCTAAATCATCGAAACAAGTCGTTTTTTTGGAACAAAAACGTTTTATGTTGACGTCTGCATATAAGATTAGCATATTGCCCTCCCACTTGTTGCAAGCGGAGACCTGAAAGACTTGATTATGACAATGCAAATGCAATATTTGCCACTAGGTGCCGCTTTTGGAGCGTTAAAGATTCACAACACCGCTTTAAATGAAATCGATGGGTTTGGAACAACAAATGCATATTATAAGAAAACGAAAGTGTTTTTTTTACTTTTACTTTTAACAGTTTTTGTTTGTTTGTTTTTGAAACAATACATGTCTTTACTGTCACTTTTGATCAATTAAATCCATCCTTGCTGAAACAGCATTCGTTTCTTTAACAAAAAAAATCTTTTGAACAGTAGTGTAAAACCAAACCAAAACACACACTGACATACACAGCATCAGCGGGTTTCCGTGCGAAGGAGAGTCAGTCTTTCTGACTAGTAAACGACTAAACTTTGACCACACAAAAGACAGAAAGAAATTCAATCCAAGACGATTAACCATGCTTTACATACAGTACATACACCACCAGTCCCACTCTCATTAATAGCGGAGAAACAATGGAGTGGAGGTGCCCAAACTTTCCTCAGAGAAACTTCAAGACATAAACAAAGACACAAACAACACCTAATCAAGTCTGTGGTCTGAAAACAGAACCATGCAAGATGCTCAACAAGCTTAGAGTAGCGCTGGGTATCAAGTCATGCCGCGGTCAGAGAGATAGGTAAAGATCGGGCCTTACGCCTCTAGCGCTGGAGCCACTGAAACGCCTAGTGGCAGAGTATGAACTCTCTTCATGCAGTGACCCCTGCAGACAGAACAGAACACCTCACCATACTACTGTACACTCACCTCACACACTTGATATCTCTCAGACATAACCACGAAAAACACAACAAACACTTAAAGACCTTTAAATGACCGCTTTATGGTTCACCACCATGAAATGAGACCTAACAGGGATGCTAATAATCAGGGAAGATGTACACATCAAGGAGGGGAAATGCTCATTACATACAGAGGAGCGCAAAGAAAGCTTCTTTGCATGTTTACAGAAAGTTATCACATTAGCCATCAACCTTAATACACTCTGATGTACTCTGAGCACTTATGAAATGACTAAATAAAGAATTGATTGCTGCTTTAGATGTCTGAGTAAGAGGCTTTGGAAACCAGAGACTTGTCAACATATGTGTAACCAAAGAGGTTCTGTGTGTCAGATTACTAAACTGCATGCAGGTCGCATCACACAGACAAACACACTTCCCTAAAAAAGAGAGTTTAACCAAAAATGAAACTTCTGTCAGCATTTTGCTCTAAAGGTTTCCCAAACATAAAGCTTGAGATGGAGAAATCTTGTAGAGTGTCCAAGCAGCTCTTTTCTAGCCTGGATTCCGCGACTATAAAGCTCATAGGAGCTTAGTCTGGCCAAGCTACCTTACTACCCGCCTTCTGGGAGGCGGGCTTAACCTGGGTCCATCAGATGCCTCTGTATACTACTGGATGAATCTACAAACAATCAGACCACTCATTCTCATAACGTACAGTATGCGTACGTTTTCCTACTGCATTAAAGCAGTAGGAAAATGTCTTTACTTACTTTAATTACTTCTGCTCCGTTTTCAAAGAAAACCTGTAATGGAAATTTCTCAAAACACCAAAGTCGAACGATTGTTGCTGCTTGGTACATGCTATGTTTGAAAGCTGGTAAGGTCGCAGAACTGCTGCGTCATCGCGTTACTCCCGCCTCAGTCGTGCCAGGGGACGGGAGCTCATTTATCATTGGTTCCCACTTTTTTGGGAATCTGAAATGCTCTAAAACGGCAGCTTGGCCAGACTAACTTTGCTTGCGAAATGAATGTAGCGTCAAAGGAAGTATGGGCAGGACCAGGCTAGTTTTTTCTACAATAGAAGTTAGTATATTAAAAATAATTTGACTCTAAATCTAAGATTGAATATCATACTACAGTTAAAATTAAAATCAGGTACTTTACAAGTGCTTTAATATGTTAACACATCAAATAAGTGTACTTTAAAGCATCCTTTTGTGTTCCACAAAAAGAAAAAAGGTTGTATGGGTTTCAATGACAACAGAATTTCTATTTTTGGATGAACTATATCTTTGTTCATTCATATATGTGCCATGTATTCACCAAATTGAAACAGAGTGAACAAATGATCTAAAGTTGCATGCAGATGACAACTGGAAACAAACCCTGTGACTTCTCGAACGGGGGGTTTCACTAAAAAGCGCAGAGGGCTACAAATAAACAGAGAGAGGAGGAAGAAATATATATGCTCATAACATTTCATTTCAATATTACACGTTCTTTGAGTAAAATAAATCATCTCTCTATTAAATAAACTTTCTATTTATAAATTTAAATAAATTTTCTTTTATATTACAACACTGAATCCCACCAAATGAAGCACAACATTCAAAACAAGTTGTCAAGTTGTCAAGACCACAATAATGACAGCTCACTTTTGCAGCTGCCTTGGTTATGGTTTTTTTATTCATTCCATTTCAATAGTCATTTAATAAATACAGGAATGCAACCCTTAAGCCAAGTAAATCAGCACCAGGATTAATCACAGGAGTACATTTTTTCAGCAGTGTTTTTTTAACTATATACTGATCACTCAGATACGCAGAGATTACACCCCATAAAACGCTTTGAATGCTGTTATGAATTCATTCTGCAAATTATAATATTATTTACGGTAATATTTACATTTGCATGTAAGTATTGGCTACATTCATTTAAAAAAATTTTATTCAGAAATTCACCAAAAATAGAATATAATTTAGCCACATCTGTCAGTTTTTAACATGCTATTTGAGATGCACTAATTTTAACTGTGAATTCTATTGATTTAATATCACATTTACAATTGTTTCATGAATTGTTACAGAGAATTTATGCCTTTTTGTCAGCAAAATTTAACTGAAATGATGATAAAATCACTATCTTAATAGCATAGTGTTCGTTTTAGTAAAAGCGATTTCTCTGATTAGTATATTTCACAGTGATATTGTGGGTAATGTACTACTTTAGAATTTTAGTTAACTTTAGTTAGAATTTTTATAAACAAGTACATTTAACTTTACTTTTGTTTTCAAATGCGTATACCATCACTTTAACTGTTTTTTTATTCTAAACTTTAAATGAAATTAAATATGGCTATGGATCTTTTCAATAGGATTTTTATGTCCAGAACCCTACTTTTGTGGTTTAATGACATTTGTTTGAAAATGACTGAAGAAGGGAAAGCAGTCAAAATGAAGAAAGGGTTATAAGAAAAAACAATGAAAAAGAGAACTAATTCTAAAGAAATAAATAAAGAGGGATTGTTAGGGATTGTGAGAGGGACCGACCCGTCCATTTTGTAGTCTGGCTGAAGGCAGACTGCTGGTGCTGCTGCAGAGATCTGTGTGGTGGCCCTACGGTAAGCAGAGGAGGACAAAAGGACAATGTGAGAATGAGAAATGAAGAAAAAAAAAAACATGAAAGTAGCTGAGGTGACAGATTGTCGCACAAGTGGGATTCAGCAAGTCTGAATGAATGAAAGAGGACAGATGCAGTGACAGTGCTCTTTGTGCAAAATGCAGTTGTACAAAATCTTGACTCATTAATCAATAATCAATTCTAATTAACTAATATTTAATGATTTAATAAAGTTGTTTCAAATAAACAAATAGGAATTTTATATACGTCTTCAGCGTCTTGAGCAAAGATACACTTTGTTCACACACTTGACAGACATGTGTGAAAATAAACAAGAAAAAAATAAAAAAATTCAAGAAAAAAAGCAAGGCCTCTAAAGCTCTTTTACTACATAGGCACCATAATTGTCTGTGTATGGTCGATGCCAAAAACAGTAGTCATTTAAGTATTTTATTTAATTATTAGAACATTAAAACTAAGTGAAAACTGCTTCTTATATTGTTATTAAATTATAGAAAATTATAACAAATTAAGGATTTTTTCCTTTCCATTACGTGGACCTGGAACCACTTAAAAACCACTTAACCACCACACTTCTTTTTGAGTGGTAAACACTGGCATAAATTATAACTTTTTCTATTATTATTTTATAATTCAAATGACATCACAAGTGTACTAACCCTCAGACTGCCCCGACTCCCAACAGACATCCGCTCCTCATCATCTGATATCTGAGACAGGAAAGGAAAGAAAACAGGGAGTTGAGTTTGTTTTTGATTAAAAAGGATTTTAAGCATACTGTATGTAAATTGTACCCCCTATAAGGGTATAATTAGATTAATAGTTTACAACATTACTTGTTTTGTCAGTTGAAATAAGGAAATGTAATTAAATTTCTAATTTTGCGTGTGTGCGTGTTTACACACAAATCTGTGAACAAATTTAGTGAGACAAATCTGACAAAATCTTTTAAAAATGTTTAGTTTAGCATAAACTAGCTGTTCTGTTGTCAACAATTACAAATTTTAGCACTGTTCCAGACTAGTTATTTATAGATTAGTAGAACCAATCATTAAAAAAAAAAGCAAGTTAGTTTTCATTTTTTCTCCTCTTTAGTGACAATCTTTTTTTAGCCTGTTGTCATTATGAAAATGTACCTGTGTACCTTAATGTTCTGTTACATATTGGATGTGAAATGTCTAGTGAGTGGCGCTAAAAGAGTATTATTTTCTTCCCTGGAACACATGACCGTACGTTTTAAGAGATGTTGGGTTTGAACACGTCACCTCAGTTCTGACTTCAAATATTCATAATCTATAAAATATATAAATAATATATAACTCAAAGGCTCCCCAATGTACATTTGTACATTTCAAAATATAGCGTACTAACTGCACTAAACCTGAATCTACCCGATAGGAACAAAAATGAATGTGACATAAAAACACAATCGCAATCATGTTTTTTTATTTTGTTTTTCAATCTCCCATCTTTTAGCTCTTACATCGTAAGTCATGCTTTTACCAGATTTGTACCCAAGGATTCTGCATGCTAAGTGAAATTCTGTGCCAGTTTAGCTACCGAGCAAGCTTGTCACATCTGGAAAGTGAAACATGTGGAGCTGTAATCATAACATTGTTATCAAAAACGATTATACTGTAAGTGCTCACTGTTTTACCACCTCTAGTGTTAATTTTTATTGGAAATGGCAGTGATATGTACTTTTTGGTACGCATTTTGCGGCTGGCGAAAAAGTTCCCACAGGAAAGTTTTCGTCATGACATCAGGTCGGTATTTTATAACATAATGTGATTTATATTTTTGGGTAATGGACATCTGAGGTCTAAACAGCACACTACAAAACTGAACAAACGTGTAGGAAAATAATAAAAAAGTAGAGCAGCAAGTTAGAGCATAGTATTAAATAAAAAGTGAATAAAAAAATGAAAAGCAGAGCGAGAGATACAGACCGAGGTATGTCTCCGAGAGTGGCGGGAATACCGCTCACTGTCCTCCTGAAAAGCAGAGCAGGAAAATAGGACAGAAAGCAGGAAGTTTTAAGTCAAGAGGTCACATGATTATCAAAAACTGCCAAAACTGAACAAAGCATGCACTAAGAGATCATGCTGTCTGTCATATCAGGGTTTATTACAGGGCTCAGACAGGGTGTCTGGAGGGGTGGGAGGGGAGGGTTGAGTACTTTAAGATGTGGGTCACGCGACCGCCCTATAATCCTGCTGTATGTTATGACCACCTCTGCTAAGCCTTAACATGTCAGATGGGCCTCCTGCCCCCCACTGCTCCAGTAAAGCCTGTGAAATGAGGATCAGACACAGACTGCCTAAAAGACATGCAACATCAGCCAATCACATTTTATTCTCTGGAGGACATTACGACAGTTAGCTGCATTCAGGACCTGTGCTTTGTGAATTTTCTACTGCAAATGATATACTGCATGCTACTACTGCATGCGGCAGTGTGACAGGTCATACCATCCACTGTTCAATATGGCCCCATTTGCTGTCCAGCCCATAGTATTTCTGGTGCAGAGAGGAGGAGAGCAAGACGATCAAGTGAGAAAGGGTTATGAAAGTTTAAGGAAGAAATATGAGGATATTAAAAACAGGTGTGAAAGAAAACATGGTTTTCAATGTGGCACTTGTCCTGTATTTTGTTCTCCAAGCTTTGGTTATGTTTTTGTTAACCGATGGTCATAAAATTCAAGTTGCACAGAAAATAATGCAAAATACTACAGCTTATATTTCTAATGAGCAAATTTGAGTAATATTAGCAAGAAATGAAGAGTATGGAGGGACAGATCTTACCTTTTGCGCTTGATATATCTAAATGAACAGTGAGGAGACCAGGTTGAAGAGAAAGAAAGAAAGTAAGCCAGGAAAAGTAAGATGTAAAGAGCTTATAGAAGAGTATAGAAAGTTAATTTGTAAATGAATCAGAATAAGTATGAAGAATATAAATCTGCCAGATAAAAAAGATATTTAGAATCTGTACAGAACCAAAAGTATTCGTTTTTAGAAAGTCTTTTAGAAAATGATTCAAAATTACAACAAATTAACCTTTAATGGTTTCAGTATTTGATGGAATATATTTTAAATGCTGTTTTTATGGTAGATATAAACTAAACATCAAAATAAAAGCAATATTTTGAAGAAAAAAGTGAAACTGTTTTATTGCAAGCAGAGTTCTAAAATGTCAGAGCAAAAATGTGTTTTCGTTTTTAAATATTTTATGTTAAATTGAGCTAAAAGAGTTCAAATTTGGAAATATACATTTTTGGTAATTGCACTCTTACTTGTATGATATTGCTCAAAAGAGTAAACTACATTCACAACTACAATGTGAAATAGTTATCATCTTATGTAGAACCTTGCAGGCCATTTAGTAGATCCTAAGAATAAACAGTAGAATTGTAACAGTCTGCCAAACAGATTATGTCCTGACCTCTTTCTGTTGCCTCTCCAGTTCCTTCATACGGATTTCTCGAGCTTCGGCCCGGGCTGCCCTTTTAGCTGCCAGTCTTGCCTCTGCCTGGTAGAAGGAAAGAGTCAGAACCATGGACAACAAAATTATATTCCATTCTTTAACATTTTTCTATTCAATATGAAACTCAGGACTATTTACCGTACCAGTGTGAGAGGATACAGAGTATGACAGAGTATTCTCCTTGAGAGCTATATGTAAAGCAAAAGCTAACACTGAAGTTAAGGAGAGTTCTTGGAGTGTAATCAAATTAAGTAATTCACAGTCTTCCACTGATGAATCCATTATACTGTAGTTTTAATCTAATCAGACTTTAATAGACTTTAGCTGTAGATGAAAGCCAGTTTTGAGGGGGGCGGAAAGCCTTTGAAAATGAGCACTGATCAGCAATAACATTAGAAGATTAAGAACTGTTAGAAATGATTGTTCTTCCTGTCAATAAAATGTTTTATCTATGAAAAAAAAAAACAAAAAAAAAAAACAATAACAGTCCAGAGAAAGTATAGTGAGTATAATTATGTAACCATAAAAAGGGCCATTAATAGACTGTAATATCTTAAGCTGTAAACACAAATAATGACAGTAAATTAAACACACACACACACAAGCAGTGCCAGAAAGGAAAAGCTCACTCACTGCCTCAAAGCTGCCATTTCCGATCAACATGTAAAACCCAAAGGATAACAGAAAAAAAGGCTGCTCAGCAACCCAACTGACGTAAAACATTCTAACGGCTTACAATCTGTCATCATAAAAATGGCATTTTTAAGAGGTCCCTAAACTTACTATGCATTTTATACAGCTGTGGTTCTTGTATTTTTATGTAACTTTTTTTTGTTGTCATTATCGATTTAAAATAGGTCCTTGTTTAAAAGATATTACACTATTTACTACACTGTTTTTTCCTCCCCTCTGTTACGTAGTCTGTGTGTTTTGTTCCGATGTTTTCAGCTCTTCCATTTACGTCTTTGTGTATATTTACCCTGCTTGTGCCAGTCTCCATTATCGTCCTTAAAGTTATCTTCTATGTCTTAATGTCAGTGTTCTAACCTGTATTCTTGAGTTTAATAATTAAAAGACTATCATTTCTATGGTCCACGATTCCAGTGTTCTCGTTTCCAGCACAAGTGTAACACACTGGCATAAAATAAATAAAATCTTTACTTAATAATAATAATATTTTTAAATACTGTATGAATATTGTTTTCATGCATATGTCAGAATACATAAATGGCAGAATGACACAAATCTCTAAATAGCATTTAACTGCATTACAAGTACTTATGTTTACGAAAGGTTTGTGGTGTAAAGTATATCTTGGCAAGTGGCTCTAAAGGAAGATGGTAACTATTTTTTTGCAATGGAAACTATGTGATAATGTATGACTCACTAGTGCTTTCAATGTATTGCTCATTACAAAGTAGTGACAAAATTACACAAGCATTTCCTACAAAAGAGAGAGAGAGGTAGAAGTAGTAGTAGTACACTATGTATTTGTGCTTATAATGATTGTTTGAGAGCTTAATCAAAAAATTTTGCTATTGGTGTAGAAGTGGGGTGCTTAAGATAAGGCCAGTATTGTAATAGTTAAAAAATATGTTATATGTTTTCTAATCTAACCTAAAATGAGTTTGACCTTTGTTGTCTGCAGTTTCTCTGCACATATAGACAGCATGTAAAATAACAATCTCATGGTCAGAATAACAAGCTTGCCAAGCGACACAAACAGACTGTTAGAAAGCTGCTCTGGTTCCTTTGTCTGAACAAGTCACAACTCATTGAATAAGGGGCTTCAAACAAGCCTCTGCCCTAGATCCTGCCAACCATGTCCACTGGCCTGTCAACAGCATGCAGAGAACCGGAGAGTTCACACTGCTCAGCAGAGCTACTCCCACAAGCTACCGACTATCACAGACTATCAGGACAATCGAAAATGGAAGTGACAGAGAAACATAGTTTTATAAAATATATAAATTAGAAATTGAATAATTGTACGAGTAAAGGATTTTCTGCCAAGAATATTAGTTAATTAAATGTACAAAACGGTCTGCCTAGCAACAACACAAACACTTCAACAATATTACAGTAAAATTAATACTGAAGATCTCTGAGGTAGTGTTGTTTTCAGTTAAGGTCTGTTCAATCCAATAAGCATGTGCAGTAAACATAAAATTTTAAATGTATATGTATAAAATGTATAAATGTATAAAAATACTTTTGAATTTAATTATTTCATGCTTAGTACAAAAATATTTGCATATTTATGTTCTCAATAAAAATACCCTGCAATCGTGCTTTTACTACACTAAACTGGTATACTTAAAATCTAAATTGATACTTAAAAGCAATAATTAAAGGCTAAACTAACACAATTAATTTTGTACTTGAATCGTTTTGAAGGTGCAGTATAACCTAGTGCTAATTTTACATATACTACATAATTAATATGACATGAATGCAAAAAGGAAGCGTAGCGTAGTGCAACTTTTGCACTGAAAGCGAACGTCCCACTTTTGATTGCAAATCGCCGTCCAAAGACACACCCCCTGAACGCCAATATTTGTCAAACTAAAAGTCCTGCATCTGCTACATTGGCCAAACCTAAAAACATATTGGCTGTTGAAAATCACTTAAAAAGGTCAAATTGTAGATGGCATACAGTATCAGTTTTATTGTTGTATAATAATGTTAATAATCCAAATGGACTATGGTGATCATCAATATTAATAGAATTAACAGAAAATTACTAACTGTGTTAAACAACAGTTTTAGGCTGAGGAAGCTAACAGACATCTGACATTAAAGAAGAAACAATGCAATGAGCAATGTAATTCCAAAAGTTTCCATTCCAGAATGTCTGCTGAAATACCACACCAATAAAGAATAGTTACAGTCTAAACGCATCCACATGCCAGTGGACTCCACAGGTCAAAACCCTTTGATCAGTGACTCAGCATGAGACTCATGTCTATGCGATAAGCTGGTGCCTTATCAGTCATCCTAGACTTCAGACCAGTGCCTTTGTTGGTTTTGTGTGTTACTGCAGAGCTAAATTGTGGAGAAATAACATTATTACTGCTAATGCAATATTCAACTTCTTTAATTATGAAAGTCTCCAGTTTCACTGACTGTCGCAGCTGTCATACATGAATGATTTCTAATGCACTAAATCTTGTGTCAGATATACTCAACCGAAAAAAAAGAAGAAGAATGAAAGCAGTCATTGCAATCTGTGTTTTCTTCCTTGGCCAGATTCCCTCAGTGGGGAAGCTATATTTTGAGATTTAATGTTTAGTTTCTGGTTTCGTTAAACACCGCTCTGTAAAAACAGGCTACAAGTCACTGCTATTAGAGGGATTTGAGGTTCTGTGAGGAGAAGACAGAGTGCCTGTCCTAGATCAAGCAAGAGCGTTGCAGAATCTGACAGATGTTCCTTTCCTCCTCAGCTGTCAGGACCCCACAGGCCTCCCTATGGAACCATAAGGAACTAGATTCTTTCTGCGCCAGGAAAGAGATCAACTCAGCGAACTCACATAAGAGCAAAGGACTAATTTAGTGCTACAGTAAAGTACCATTCAATAGTTTGGGTTATTGAAAGAATACAAAGCAATTTTAAAGAAATCAATACTTTTATTTAGAAGGCATGATTCACATTAATCAAACGTGGTAGTAAAGACACTAATACAAATATATTTTAATAATATTTACTAATATTTAATTTATTTATATATTAGTTTAATACAATAGTGCAGCAAACACAGGACACTGTGATCTTTGATTCAGGGTTAAGTGCTTCTTAAGAACTGATTATTTTCTTAATGAAACTCTCATTAGCATATGGTTTGATTTAAATAAGGCATTTTCCAGTTATGTCTAATTCGAAATTAAGATTGTAAAATTATACTTTTCCCCCCAAATAGGCAGAAATATTCATGCAAATATTTACATGGCGCAAAAATAATCAAGACAATCAAATATATCAAATAATGATTTGTGTAGTCTGGAGCCCAGATTGTACCTCTAACACATTGCTGCTTGTCATATTTTACTGTGTGAAGCAAGATATCTCTCATAATCTAACATACCACACGAGTAGTAATAGGAAAAGTTTTATCTTCATAGTTTAAGGAATAATCATTCAACTACTTGCACTTACAAGACGAGCCTGTACTTGGCATAAACTGTTAAGATATGCGTTTGGGACTACTGCTGTGTAGATTTGCATGTGTAAATCTCTTCCAGTCAATCACAGAAGGGAGAGAGGTGAATTGATTCAGATTGTCACAGGGGAACTCATGAATACCTGAGATCAAACTCATGCTTTGGCAACTCCACGTGAAATAATTTCACCTCACAATCTGCTCCAGGCAGACCAGCTCAGAATAGACTCTCCTCCAATTAGACAATCCAATAACAAAATCACATAGCCATGATAAAGTCTTGATCTACTTCTAGAGAACTCCTAGCATGGCAATATTGAGTCAGTTTGATATGCAGTCCACATGGCAGTTGTGGTTTAAGCTCAGCACATTTTGACTTATACTAGAGGTGTCTTTGGAGGCCATGAGCACACATAGGATTAGGCTCCAAAGCAAACAAGCCTGCACCTCACAGCCATATTTAACATATGCGGCTTGGAGCAGGACTGCAAAATGAACTTTGCATAGGGACTGATGTAACAAACAACAAGAGTGTAACTCCTCCTCCACAGTCTTGCGGAGGGGTTAATTTAAATATCAAGTATGCTGAGTCACACCCAGATCACAAATGTGTGTGTGTGTTTGCATTTGTGTGGACTGAATCCGTGAATAGAGTGAATCAGCAATACAGATTATAATACTGTATTTTGTTAAGAAAAGGATTTCAGGATTTTTTAATAGCTCTAAAATTGTCATGTGTACTATTTATTTATCTTTGTTGTTTTATAATATTCCTTTACACCAAGAATATGTATACTGTATACATCTTAAACAACAAATATTTTGGATGTTTTTTTTAATAATTTTAATTTTTTTGTTTATTAATTTGATATCAATTGCACCATGTTACATTTTACAATATCAACTAACCTTGCCATGTCATGTAAAGGTTAAGATATTAACTACTACTCTCTATATTATCTCTATACTACTCTTACTGTATATACTTCTGCACTGTGGTTGTGGTTATACCTACTCTTACTGTATATACTTCTGCACTGTGGTTGTATCACAAGCCTTAATCAAAGTCATGTGGAGAGTTTCCTAATAAGGTTTGCTTTTTAAGAAATTTCATCAGTACAATGAGGATTTTTTTTTTTAAACATGCTCATCATAGAACAACTGAATTCATGTCACTATTTGAATAAACTGTATTTGTAAAACATTTTTAATAAATAAAAAGTAAAACTATTTGTCATAATTAACCTTATCTTATTGCTTACGGAAAGCAGCCAGGAAATCTTTTTGAATTTTATCACAATGTTTGTTTACATACTCAACTGATTATACAAAACTCTGACATTTTTTTATTCCTTTCCGCAACAAATTGACCAATTGACCAAGATTAATAAAGTGTAATTTTCGCCCAATTGGTAGAAGGGAATAATGCTATGACTTCAAAACAATATTAATATGCTGGGATATTAGAAAACTGATGCTTTTGAATGTTAGCATCACACACATCAAGCTTTATATCTATGGATTTTCATATACTGTATGATAGGTTTGTTCGGTAGCTCACAAAGTACAGAGATGTACTTGAGATTGTAACTATTCCAGCAAAACAGTTCAAATCTGTGTAAAAGGAAGTTGAAATGGCACAGTTGCGTCAACAAATGTGTTTTTATATCAGTTTTGCATTAATGAACACTATTGTGTATGTTCAGGGTTGGATTTGGTGTAAGCATATTTTCAACATGATAGAACATTAATGTTTTACAACAGTCCACTGATATTTTCATTCTGAACCGCCACAATACATACCTATATTAACGTAATAAAAATCTACCAGGGTTCATGTATTAAACCTGTGTTTAACCGCCACTCAATGGCATTTCTGACGGTATTGCACAAAAAGTTCACATATAGTAGGTACATATTTTTATGAGACCATGGTAAGAAAACATTAATTAAACACACTTTAAAGCATTTTAATGAGACTACTAAGATGCTTAGATCACAGTTGTCAAAATCCTCTGCAACTTAGCAAACCCAGAACAAACAGGCTTGCGAGATTGGAAACTGCACTGAGCAATTTGCATTATGAAATTGTCATCTTATTTGTGGAATTTCCTGATTTGCATAATTCTGTTGATAAATGAGATATTAAAACAACAGAGTTAGCAAACAAATAATCCTTAAACAATTATTCTGAGTAAATATAATACACAGTTATAAGAAAGGAGTTGTTTTTGTTTTCCAGGTGACAGTGCGGGAGATTAAACGGTCATGGAGAGTAGCTCCAGACTAATCTGCTCTAAGAGCGCAATGCAGGTCCATAACACATCACTTCCTGTCTGCTCCTCACCTCAGTCTACCCAGCAACTTAATCGCAGGCTTACTGCAACCCCCCCTTACAAGCACGCTCGCAATGGCCTACAACATCAGCTTTGCCTCTCACTGCACCACAGAGAGCAGAATAGGCTGATATATGACCCTCCATGACTAACAGAAAAACTCTGCATTCCTGGCACTTCACACTGGAGGTCTTTCTCTGTTAAACTGTCATCAGTAGCCCGAAAGGGAATACATTTCAGATGACTGAGGAGTTGAAAGTGGACAAAATGATGCACAGTAGTGAGGCTCCTAGAGGGGCGATTAACACAGGATGTTGTGGAGAGGCTTAAAGGATGCAGGTCAGTGGGTGGTGGCTGGCCAATCTGTTGCTGCAGTGGGGCAGGGGCTAAATACTCTTCTGCTACTAGGTCAGCTAAACTCCCTCCCCCGACCAGCGAAAAACTACACCTTTTCCTCCACAAACCCAACCCTTCTGCAATTACAGTCAAAACCTTCACAAAGTTCTAAATGCCATCCTAAACCTTTATGGTCTACCTCAAAATCCACACATCGCTGACGTAATGCTGCATTAACTGTCCGGTTAAGGTTCGCTGGAGCCTGCATCTGTGCTTCTGCAAAGTGGGCGGTCGTGAGATCCCTAAAATATCCAAATGGACGTTCCACGGTCTCACAGGCACACGAGCCATGGCAGGTCTGTAAGACCATAAGTACATATCAAGAGCGCCATTTGGAAGAAAGCCTAGGACGAACAGCCTTAAAGGCTTTCTGCTTCCTGTCTCAGGAGTCGGAAAATACAAGGGCAGTAAGTGGAAAAAGAGACGAATGTGAATGGAGTCCAAAGTTCCAATGCACTCCACATGCTGTGACTGAGGTAGATGCTAAATTTGAATCAAGAGATGTGATTTCTGCTTCTGTGCAACTAAGATATGGTAAAGACATTCTACTTGGAAAGAGGTCGGTCACTGAGTTCGAATAACATCCACTTGATTATGAGCAATCAGCATCCATTTTACTCCTTTCTTCTCTAACTATAAGTAGGACACAGAAAGTAGCCAACTTCAGACCTTTGGTGTAAGATGGGACCCCAGAATTGATAAAGAATATGGTATGTGTTACTATTTTTAATTTATTTAACACTTATTGTTATAAGGTTATTATTTAAGAATTCCAATAATTCGTTTTCTCAACTTTTTAACTTTTCATTAAAATTTAAGTTTAATTTCAGTGCTGCACGATTATTATTATTATCATATCGCAATCGCGATGTCAGCCTATGCAATTACATTATAGCAAATGTTGCGATTATATTAAATAAACAAATGCATTCGTGGACGTAACAAGACATTCATTCCTGCGTTCACACCAGACACTTAACATGCTTTGTTAAGCACAAGTGATTTACATGTTAAGTCAATGCAAAGACGCAATTAGACATCCTGCAGTGCAATTCGCACAAATTAAATGGCGTGTTAAACACACCGGTGTAGTGCCAAATTTTGACCCCCTGCCAGATTATGACTCCCCAAGTATTGGTAGGTTTATGTTTAGATGTGGGGGAGGGGTTAGGATTAGGGGTGGGGTTAGGATTACTATTGATTTCAACAAGGGGGAGTCATAATTTGTCAGGGAGTTTGACAAGATTTGACAAGACAGCGGTTTTAAGCAGCGTGGAAGCGGCGCGTATGCAGAGCAGAAACAGTGTGCGCTGATTGTGCTTTCATACTGGCAGCCAGGGGCGGATTTAGTGACTTTGGGGCCTCAGGCAAATATAAGAATGGGGCCCTACTGTACATTTGCGAAACTTTACTTGAGGTTCCTTTTTTGTTGTCAAAGTTGCTGCTGCACAATGGTGTCCCGTACTATTATAATATGTGGTGTCCCATACATATTATAATGGGATTCTTTCATGAACTTTTATATTTATTCATTTAGCAGACACTTTTATTATTTCATGTTGTAGACATCGGAATAGCAATTGATTTACAGTTGAGATACAAGAAGTAGTCAGAAGTATTATTTTAGAATTATTTTAATACTTATTATATTTACTGACACAAACCTGTTTAGGTTACACATAGCCTAATGTGTCCATATACTGTATTCTGATGCAGCTAAATTCTCAATAAATGTTTTTATTGATTTATCTTAAAGTTTCTGTTGTCATAAAACGAGATGAATATGAAAAAGTGACAGAACAGTGATTGAATCATCGTCTTATTAAATCAAACAGGCTACACATAAGATAATGACAACAGCTGTGCTTGCATGTAAAATTATGTGCAATTAGTAGATTTTGTACTGAGATGTAAATTTGCAGACGCTCCCTAAAGAAGCTAGGCGAATATCAAATCTAAAACTAACTTTACCACGCTTCGTTTACACCAGTGCGTTTTTGTTTTAAAACAGTGTTTTAGAATGAAAACGATCATCATTTACACTTGCCATGCAACAGAAGGCTTGCATGCAGATGCTATATTTAACATGTTAAACTCTGAGATCCAAAACAAATTTTGGAAAGAATTCCAACAAAAAAGTGTATTTCGATTGAATAACTGAATTGAAAAACTAATCTTAAAGCTAACAAATGCCTCTAGTTTCATTCATTTAATAAACATTTGAGGTTAGGGCAAAAACTTTTGGGCAAAAAATTATTGTAAATTATGTGTTTTTGTGCATTTTTTTTCATATGGTGAGTGTGAAACAAAATCAATTACACGATTTTATGGTCAAATTTGTTACTTTTCATGTTAATTGGGTCAGTTTAAATCAAGAACAATGTACTGTCACTTTAATTCAGTGTAAGCGGCGCAGCAAAAATAGACTCAGTGCCGAAATGATTGCGGCGCATCCGCTCCTGCTGTGTTCCTGCTACGCGCTGCCGCGCCACCACTGCGTTCTGAGTGAATGCTCTCATCTGTTAACATGGGTGCTGAAAACGTGCAGTGTAAAACCGGCATAAACTTGAAATGTTCAAGCGTCCAACTACACACGAATAGCGAGATATATTCGCGCAAGTCGCCTCAGGTGTGAAAGCACTATTAGCAAAGAGGGATTTGAGAAAATGATTTGCACACTGGACAAGAGATACCAAAATATAGATTTCAAAATATATATTACAAAGAAACATATATTTAACACATACAATTATATGTTACATCCTGCTTAAATGTTTTGGGACAACATGTAAAAATTTGTATTTATTTTATTTATCTGTACTTTTGACTTTTTAATTTTCTTAAAGGGATAGTTCACCCAAAACCCATGATTTACTCACTCTCATGTTATATTATTATATTAACAAAACGTCCTGGCTCTTCCAAGCTCTATATAAATACAATTTATACAATTATAAATACAATCCATATTTAAAAAATGTAAACTTAAAAAAAAAAAAAAAATCCTCCACTAACCATTGTACATTTGTTCATAAGAGAGAGGCAGTCCAGCAGATGATGTACTGTAGAATGTAGGTATTGGCTTTTCGTAAATAAATCATAATATATTTGAGAAATGCCAATAAAATCTGTACTGCATTGTGTTGTTTCTGTACTGGCTTCTTTGTTATCTATAGGTACAGTTATTTCACAGAGTATAAAATCACAGAGACCAATTTTTTATTGGTTGTCCCCTCAGTCTGCACCCAGTAAAGAACATTTAAACCTCTCCATGCTAGTTCGTACCATTTTGCACACTCTACTATTATGAATGAACCAAAGCATCAGTGTACATTAAATCAGATGGTAAACAGCCAAGAAGTCTATTAACACATTATAACATTGTTAAGCTAAATAAATTAACTATTGAATTAACTATAAAATGCATGGGAAAGACTATGGAAAGTCTTTCACATGATTGCCATAGCAAAAACTAAAGAGCCATGCAGGTCACACTGAAACAAAGTCTACACCCCAACCCTGCTGCTGCTGCTGCAAACAAACAGAGGAAAGAAATGTGGCCAGGTTTCTACAGAGATTGGCTGTTCTGTAATGCTTTTCCTTGGCATGGCTGTTCCCTAATGCATGGTGTATAAAAAAAAGCTCAGCTGGCAGAGATGTTAATTATACTCATTACAGATGAACCTTGTAAGTGCTACATACTGTAGCTGTCTAACTGGCCCAGCATCTTAATGACCCCATATCACACTGCACACCTACTTCATGCCTTAAAAGAGCAGTCTAATAGGCTGTGTCTAATGTGACTGTGCCTCTCCTGTCAAATACAAGATATATGTTTAAAAGATTAGTTCAACCAAACATTATTTCTGAAATAGATTTTTTTTATCAATTATAATGACTGTGGACACATAACTTCAAATGCAAAAAACTGATAGCCTCAAGTGTGCAGCTGCACCTGGATCATTAAGTCCGTGTGTCCCAAAATCATTGTAAGCCTAAGCAGATCATAGAAACCATTAGGCTTATTATTTTTGGGGAAATTAGAGCATATCAGTCTAGTGAACAAAATGTTCAGGTTTTGTGAATTGGATCAAGTAAATCACTGAAAATATCCAACCTTAAGTGCATTCATAAATCATTTTAAAGTCAGAAAGTAGCTTGATCCGAAGCTTGAATCGATTGGGCCGTTTCTGAATTGGACAAGCAGGGTGGATGTAAGTTTTCAGCAAATGAAAACTCATATTTTTGCTTGAAATTGAAAAAATAGTGCACAATTCAACATGGACAACATTAATATTAATTTGATGGTAATTATGTTGAGTCTGTTGAGCTTATTATACTTAAAAATAGTATTTCAAAAACTCACTTTTGGTGTTTAAATAAAGAAATAAGCCCCAAGAAGCCATGGTTTACAGTGAATTTATAACAGCTAAGAAGCATTGTTAGGCCGTACGACTCGAAGCAGAGTGCAAAATACTCCCAAAGCTGTTAGAAATTTACTTATTGCTTTTATAAAACGTTATTCTGTGTGTGTATATACATATCAAAAACAGTTGTGGTTTGGAACACACAGGTATAAATAACAGTGTATGTTTGCAGTATTTTACAACAGCTTCGAACACGGCTCAACCAATCAGAATGAAGGACTGTCCAACTATCCATTTTACAAATGAGAATTAACATTGTATGAGTTTGGAACGGCATATGATGTAAAATAACAAACAAAGGCAACATTTTAGTTTTTGATTGAACTATTCCTTTAACTTTGACTTATTTCTCCCTTTGGCATTATGGCTGATTGTGCAGTTTCCATGAGAAAGCAGAACAAAAAGAAAGGAAAACATTTGAGGATGTAGAGTTTATTCTACTCTTTAGGGACTGATTCATCCTGTAAGAGGGGTGGTGAGTTTAATTGTGGGTGGGTACAGAGTTTTACAAGAACACAAGGACCAGAGGGCAAATGATGCAAAGCATCATTACTTTTTCCATCCCTTTGCTAGAGCTGGAGACTAAATGTCCGTGATGCATTTCCATACCACACCCTGAGAGTTTGCCTATTAAGGGCACCAGCTAAGCATCAAGATAATGTCAAGGTCAAATAAAAAAAAGAACCATGTTAGTAAAAACTGTGGATTCTGCATCTTCAGTGAGGAAATGCTTTGCAGATGTGGTCAGTTGATCCAAAAGGTTACAGAGGTATTTCAACCAGAGAACCTGAATATTGTAAAGACTGGTGGCACTAAACGCAAACCTTTTGAAACACAGAGAATAAGATGGCTTCAGTTAACAATAAAACAATATCAGTTAACTGTTTAATAATAATAGATGTGTAAAAATAACTCATGCACCATTTATTTTCTGCATTCATGACACACAATCTCCAAGCCGTCTGCTTTTCATTAACTGAACTGAAAACCGAACGATTTCAGAACCATGCTGGATCGCATATGGCAGACTATAAGTGATCAGCACAATTTGAGCTGTTTGTTTTAAAATATATCCTTGAGGCTATTCGGGCCATTTACTGGGTGTGATGTGCCGCATCAGAGCAGCTTCTGACGTCAGCAGTCTGGGACCTTCTCTCAGCTTTTTCGTTTGATCTTTGCTTCGTGACGTCACGCCGCTGTGCAGGTATCCAAACACGAAGATGCTGTTGCTCAACTGACGCTATCTGTAAATGGACAGATGCTCGACTCGACTGTTTACCACTATAATTAACCATAACTGAAGTCTTTCAGTCATGTAGGTCATGCTAGCAACAAAGCCCTGATTCAGACTGCGACGAATAATGTGTTTTTTGTCATTCACAAGGGCTTTATAACTGGGAGGCCGAAAGAGGCACAATGTTTCCCATTCACATTATTAAAGGACACGAGCGTCATCATATCCGTGTTCATTTTCTGCATGGGGGAAACGGGAGGATAGCACAACCGACAAAACCTCTTTCATTATTCTGCAAGATCATTGGGGATTCCCATTAAGACTTACATTTTATGAACTCCAGTGGTTGGAGTAAATAAGAGGACATTTTGCGCAGCACGATAGAGCTACGTCTATGGGAGCACGTGAAATCTTACCTCGCGAGCTATTTGACTGAGAGCATCATCCTCCGCCGATAGTTTCTCCCGGTTGGGAATTCTTTTCCTCCCCGTTACTTGCGTTGCCATTTTTAATTCCCTTATACTCTGAAACAAACCTTTACAAAAAATGACCTCGCCAAACTGAAGTGCTGTCCAGTTGTGTATATGTCAAAGAGCACCATTCAAAGTGTCATGGTCGAAAGCGAACAACATTAATAAATGGTTATATTGTAACCACAAGAAAAAATATGTAGAGCACTAGGACACATCCTCCCTTTGGTCCCCCATCGTCTCCATAAACAGCATGTTTTGGCGTATGGCGGGAGCCTGTTGCACATTCAAACGACACATCGACATGTCAAAACATCACGGATAGGATGAAAGATGACAGTTTGCTGATTCGCCATTAGCACGATAAACCGTAGGCACTCCTGAGAATATAGCCAGTCATCCCTTAATATTCCTTCCTGCGTTAGTTCGGTACGTCAAACCAAACGAATGAAGAATAAAGTCATCGGTCCAGACTCCAGAGCTGCATTTGTTTCTAGGGCAAATCGAACCCGGATGATGAGCGGCCCTAGGATGAGAATACACAGCAGCCCAATGCCACACGGTCTGATTCCGGTCTGTGCTGGACGCTGCGCGAAAAGTGGGCGGGACATGTGGGCAGGACCTGACCTTCGCATTTTAATTATTTCCATCTTGTTATATTTTAGAGCAAGTTCGCAATTATTATTATATATTTTTTTCAGAATATTTCAGTGAATAGGACTCAATCATCTATCTATCTATCTATCTATCTATCTATCTATCTATCTATCTTTCTATCTATCTATCTATCTATCTATCTATCTATCTATCTATCTATCTATCTATCTACCTGCATTCCTGTCTATCTATATGTCTGTCTGTCTGTCTACTCCACCTTATTCCTATTTGATTAGATGGAACCATTATTATTAGATGATGCCAAACTGTTGTTTGGGCTAGTGCATTAGCTCCATCTAGTGATGGTAAAAGTTGGTAAAACTATACCGTTGTGATATATTTTTGAACCTCAAAAATATTAATTTTATTGTACGTGTTACTTGCAGTGTTTTAACACTTTATTCAGTCTAATAATGTAATCTCATAATTCTTACTATAATATAATATTTTGAATCCTGATCTATTTAGTTACAGGAAGGATAGAATATTCCCAAATACATGGTCCATGCACTTGTAGGATTAAACCTAGTCTTGTCCTCTAGAGGGCAGCACGTTACTAGACAACTAGACGACCCCAAGGGGAAAGTGAATGCAGCAAGGGGAGGTAAGTTTTGGCTCGTTAGCATCCGACAATTATCCTCTTCTTGTAATAGTGCCTGAAATTAACCTTTCCTTGTCTGATTCCTTTCACTGCATCACTTCACCGCTTTGAGTGAGAGATTCTATGAGAATGCTAATGGATTGCTTTCTTCATGCATAGTAGACATCCTTGGGTTGCGTTATAATAAAACATCTGATAATGTTCAGAGGACTAAAACTCTGTTTGAAAAAAGAAGGTCTCCCAGCATCAGCAAGCTGTTGTTTAAAACTAGGCAGCAGGCTAGGTGATCAGCAAACTAGTACTTTAATATCTTTCTTTTTTTCTTCCTTCAAGCAGGAAAAGCATCACAAACAAGTTGTTTTGAAATGCATTTTATTAGGGTTCTAAGTGGGTGTTAGATGTTGAATATTTTTACATTGATAGCTTGATAAAATGACATATTTTATTGAAAAGATGTCATCCTATTTTTGGCACGAATACTTCTTTAAAACATTGTTTCTGTAAACTGTTTTATTATTTTGACTAATACTGATTTTAGCTAGATTGGGATTTGATTAAGTTGCCTAATACAGTTTACACAAGACAAGGGTTTACTAGTATTAAGTCACGATCAGTGTCAAATATCTCGAACATAATGAAGTAATATACTACAGTAATATAGGCACAGATATCAAGTGTCAAATAATATATCCACAGATATCATAATAGGGAATACAGTATGTAAATGTTAAAGATGCTAACATGACGTGCTTTACACTTAAAAGTGTGCTCTGTCTTGGAAAAACTTCCTCTTTTGTTGTATACTCAGTGCCTGAAAGAAAATATTCACAAAAACATACAATTAGTTCAAATCAGTTAGTACAATTAGTGGGAATATAACTGTAATTTTACTAAGATTATTTGTTCAGATCAGATCACCTTTTTCTTGGCTTTATCAAATGATAATCCTTTAGCACTTAGAGCAGCCATCTTGCCCTCAATGTCTGAGACCTGATAAGATAAATAAATAGATAGATAGATAGATAGATAGATAGATAGATAGATAGATAGATAGATAGGTGGATAGACAGATAAATCTCACCTCACTTTCTGTGCTCTGAACTTTGGTAGCTGCCAAAGCTACCTGGTCCTCCAGTTCAGAGAGCTCTGAATCAGTTAATGGGCCTCCGTAGTGATTCTTGGCATTCTGCTCAATCATTTGCAACTTTTTCGCCATATTGAAGGACTTCCCTGCAGTCATGTAAACCTGCGGTTGAAAGAAAGGAAGAAAACAAATATATTTTACACTTAAGTGATACAAAACCGCTTGTTTATATAAAAACCGCCATTGATAATCCAAGTATCTAATCTCTCTCCTTCAAACAAGCATAACAATATCTATTAGAGGGACAAGCTTACATTTTCCTCAAGTTCCCTGTATGCATCATCAGCCTGCTTAAGATCTGTGCCCGCTAACTGAAGTCTGTCATTAGGATTTGAGGGGGCCAACTCGTTCATAGCGCTTTCTGTGGCATTAATTGTTCTTAGAATCTCAGTTGTGATGTCGCATAGGGCCGCTGCGGTGGATCTCTGAAATCAATTAACCGAGAGAAGCCTAATTAGCATTAAAACCCTAAAAAATGTCTGTAGTCAGGTATTTACATGGCTAAGGTTCTCTAAGGTTATAGCTAAATGAGGCGTAAGTGTTGCTAATGCTTTATGGCCTTAAAATAAGACAATGATTATTTATAAAAAAAAACAAGGGCTACTCCGAACTTATTTCATCTGTTTTTATTTTTTTGTTGTTGTTTTTGGCTATGCTACTAAAGATACTAAATAGGATGGGAAGCTTGTGGTAAGTTGTATGACTTTTAAAACCCACTTGTATTCCGGAATCTGCATTAATTGTTCTACTGACAAAACATTAAAATACATTTCATCAGGAAAACCTTACCTTGCACAACGACTGCATTTTTTTGGTCTCTATGGATGTGTGTGTTATTTGAGTCCTCACCTTTTGTGCTTCAGTGGGCATCTCATCACTGGACGAGCTCAAGGGTTCTTGGTATACAGGGGCCACCGGTGCCTGCTCCCCCCTCACAGCGGACCCTTTGGACTGAGGAGGCCTCTTTGGCTCGTCCTCATCAGAGGAAAGTGCCTTGTCGCTCATCAGCTCATCTAGTTTTCTCCTCAGCTTCTCCTCCTCCATCTGCCCTGCTGTGGGCTGGACAGGCTACAGACACAAAATAAGTAAAATAATAAATTAATAAATTTACTAAATATTAATAAATTAAAATCATGATATGGATCTTTAACCCCAAACTTTTTAATATGAAGGCAGCTTTGCCCTAACAAAACGTTGTGGAATAAATAAAAGTGCTTCTGGTTTGAGAGTATATTCATACCTGATCTGGAGGCAAAGTAATTTTCTCTTCCAGTCGATTTAAAAGACTCTCAATGGCAGACATTCTCTTGCTGAGTTCATTGATCTAACTCACAGCAACAGGTGAAAGAAAACAAAGTTGCAGATTGCTCAAATGATGAAATTAACATAAGGTAGTTAAAGTCATCTTGGACAGAAATGTAAAACTTCAACCATATATATATACTACCATAATAGACAAAACTTAAAGTAACTCAAACTAATCTATTATCGTGAACATAGAATTTTAAATTATGTTTTTTTCTGTTTTAATATGTTATAAAAAGTAATGGCAGAGCTGGCAAAGCAGTCTTCAGTGTCACATGATTCCCCAGAAATCATTGTAATATGCTGATAGTGTAACATTTCTCATTATCTCATCAGGGTTAATGAATGAATAGTTTAAACAAAACAGCATTTATTTGAATTTTACTTTTGAAAAATTAAATGTGAAGAACCAAATCATGTCAATATTTTTCAAGAGGTTTTGTTGCTGAAATCATGACCTGCTGAACACTTAGATGTATAATTAACTTAATTTTAAATGCAAAGAAAGTCCCTTAATCTATGATCATACCGGTGGGGCGCTCTGATTAATGTTTTCCTGAGATGATGCTCGACTGCGGCGGCGTGGGGGCAGCTGATAGACAGGGTAACGGAACACATCCTCCTCTTCTGAAGTGTCCAGGTAGATCTGACGTGGAGCCACAGACGAGTTGATTTTAGAGAGAGAGCGAGCACGTACCATTCTGTGTTCAGAGTAAGTGCCATCATCTAAAACAAACAAAAAAGAAACAGATTGGTTCATCTGTTTATCGCTGTTTAAAACTAAAAATCCGTCAGAGGTCCCTGGGTGACTATCAAGAATAGTGGATCTATAAACAACTAACATACTAATTGAACATGCACTAAAATAAAATATTGTAAGACCGCAAGATCTGTAGTAGTTACAGTATCATCTTAACCTTTTAATCTACTTAACCTTGACTTCAGTCATGAAAACAGGCAATTAGTATTTCTGTGTAATCTAAAAATGTTTGTGTATAAGCAAAACCTTTTGGACAAACAAATCCCAGTTTTACATGAAACTCCAGATAATTTTTTTATAACATTCAGCAGAAGATTGTGTAAACGTGTGCATTTATGAAAGAATGAGAAAGAGAAGCAAAGAAAGAAATGAAAGCAAACGGAATGTGCTTCACCTGGGCGCGAGAACCTGTCAAGACTTTTCCTGCGGTTCATGCGATGATTATGGTGATGGTACATGTCAGAATTGTATTCTATTTCATTTCGCTGACCTCTATCTTCATGGATATACTGGAGAGGACAGAAAAGTGTGTATAATGCCCATTTAAAAAGTGCCCATTTAAAAAGTGGATGTTCTAGCAATACGAGTCAGTACCTGGACAGACTGTCTGCGAGAGTGGGTGCTATAGTCATCCATTTCAAGATCCATGGGGTGGACAGAGAGAAGACGCTTAGTCTTTCGCATCTGAAAAGAAATCAGGTCGATATTGGATCATATGAGATAACAGTGACAAAGACTTACAAAGTATGTTTAAGACGGCTTTGTTATTGTAATTGCACACTTTAAAATATTCTCAGACAATGATTATTATCATGATGATTAATATATATATGCTTGCTTTTTTAGTTTTTCCTGACTTTCTTGGGGTGTTGGTTCGCTTACACACTAAACAAGAACTGTACGATATTCCGCACTAAAATAATGAGCCACTAAGTTAATATGCAAAGGGAAAATCCTTAAACAAAGCCCACGAAATGCATAATGAAACATCAGTTCAAATGCTTGACAAAATTCAGTCTACCTGCTTATACCGTTGAGCTTCAGTTACATCCAAATGTTCTTCCTCATGACCATTATACACATCTAAGAATAAAATGTAGTGCATATTACAGTGGTATACTATTGAAAGGTATTTCTTTGTTAACAAAGTTTGGCCAAGTGCCATGTGTTTTGCTTTGTGACAGAATCAGCTGTTTTCCTGTAGTTTTCTTTACAACACCATAAATGTATTTGTACTCACTGCGCACATCAGGCATGCTCTGTGTGTCATCATCACGGTGCCCTATAAAACATATAATAATGATAATGTAACTTCTGGTCTGCAAATGGAGCATGAAATTTTGTATAAATAGTACACCAAATAAAAACAGAAACCCATGGTATTGGGTTTCTGTCATTTAGCGAAGTGCTCTGTGTTGTGTGTGTGTGAAATCTGTCATAGAGTTAAAAGTGTCTCTGTCTGAAAGAAAAATAAGTCTTTTTCTAAATCAAAAGATAAGATAAGATCTGTGTAGTCTAGCAAAGCACACTGAAGCACACTGAAGCAGCAAAAAAGGAACAAGGTGCCTTGCACTCTCACCCCGTACGTTTACAAAGTGTGTGGATGCAGTGCTGGCTCCTCTGCCACTCTAGGGCATCCACATACTGAATTGAAGTATGAAGCGAGCAGACATAGAGATGTCGTCCTCGCTCACATGAAACGCTTGGGGTTGAGACTGAACGCCGTGTTTCGAGCACTCAAACACTTCTTCAAAAAACATCAGTTGTCTCTTACATCAAACATACGCCCCTTGTACAAGGTTACGCACCACATCCTTGTGTGAGCCTGGGACAGATCCCTCTCACTGAGAGCCATCTACATTCCCAGGCATCTAAATGTAGGAGCAGACATCCTGTCGAGACAAGAGCTCAGGCCCGGGGAATGGATGCTCCACACCAAGGTGATGGAAGCAGGGTGCATCATAGTACACCCCCGGCCGGAGCTGTGGAAACTGAGAGTGTGGCCTCTGAGGGGGCACAACTCTTAGCCACAGGTCTCTCAACCGAGGTTGTTGAGACCTTTCTCCAGTCCAGAGCTCCATCTACGAGGAAGCTATATGGCATAAAATGGAAGTTATTCACTTCACGGTGTAGAGAACGCCAGCAAGATCCAGTTAACTGCCCAGTCAGTACAGTGCTGAAATTTTTGCAGGCCAGGTTCTCTACTGGGGTCACTCACTCCACCCTGAAGGTTTACGTGACGGCTATATCAGCCTACTACTCCTCTCTCGTTGGACATAAAATTGGTAAAGAACCCCTGGTCATACGTTTCCTCTGCGGTGCGCTGAGGTTGAGGCCACCAGTAAGTTCCCGGGTACCAACCTGGGACCTTGCTGTTGTGTTAGAAGCCCTCTGTGGGCCCATAGAGGAGATTTCAGATCATCTTTTCAGACAATCAAGACCACACTATTGCTAGAGTTGTGTTCTCTGAGGAGAGTAGGTGACCTTTAGGCCCTCTCAGTGGCCCCTTCACATCTCGACTTCCTGTACCCACGAGTGGGTTACAGTCCTAAGGTACCTACGGTCACACCTCAGCCAGTCGTGCTACAGGCCTTCAACCGTCTGCCTTCAGGGAGCTTGGTCAGCAGAAGCTAACTGTATGTGTCCAGTGCGAGCACATAGCTACCCTATGGAGAAAGTCAGAGCAGTTGCTCGTATGCTTCGGTCCCCCCAAGAAAGGGTGCCCTGCGACCAAGCAGACTTTAAGCTGTTGGATAGTGGATGCCATCAACATGTCATATGAGTCTTCTGGTCTCCCACCGAGGCGAGGAGTCAAAGCGCACTCAACATGCACCTCAACGGCCCTGCTAGCAGGGGTCTCCATGGCCGACATCTGCGATGCTGCGGGATGGTCCACCCCTCACACTTTTGACTGATTCTATGGACTGGACTTGCGAGCCACTCCAGGCTCTTCTGTTCTCTCATCATAGCTGTGCACAACCACTCACTAGACAGGGATTTGAAAGTCGGGCGGCATGGGCATCTTGTTCACATAGCGTCTCGTCGACGCGGCTCAAGTTCCTGAAAAGAAACGTCTCAAGGTTATGAATATAACCTTAGTTGGAAGGAACGAGACGCTGCGTCTCGATACCACACTTTCTGCACCCTGTTGGCGCTCCACTGCATGACAGGAGGTAGTTTGCCGGCAACATTCCACGTGCTTTTATGCTTCCTGACCAGTGACGTCACCCTCCTATGATGTCCCAACTCACCATTGGCTGATTCTATACACGATTCAGGGCTGTCACGCTGAGGGCGTTCCTGTAGCATCTTGTCCCTTTAAGTAAATAGGCTTATATTCATAACCTTGAGACGTTTTTGCGATTTTTTTTACATTTTTGCGTATCTATACCACGAGTTTTCATTTTTATTTGGCATATTATTTATACGCACATTCATGAGATAAGGAAACCAAAGAAGAACACAAAGAGAAAATTTAAGTTAAAATTTAACTTAAGTATCAGCCATTTTTAACAAATTAAATATTTAAGTTATGTAATACCACAACATGAACAAATATATTGAACCTACTGTACAGTACAAAGGGATAAACATAGAACATTAACAGTTTTACAGCTGTAAACAGTTGTCACTTTAGTCAGCTTCAGCCTTGGGGTAAATAATCTACACCTCTGTTTGTGCATTCATCCAAGGTTTCTCAATTTTCTGTTTAACACGTCCTGCCGTGCAAGTCCATAAACAACATCAGCAAGTTCTGCATTGCCCCAGACACAGCATGCGACCCAGTTATGGCCTCAGCACTTGGGACACAGCCTCTAGACTGGGTTCTTTGAATTCAACTGACTGATAAACAAATCCTCTTGGTAACTAAATACACACAGACATCTAATGATAACACACTGGCCCATCTATTGCTGTCTCTTGCTGTTTTTTTAGGCTTTACTATGTTGAACTGATCACTGATGATCTTTCTGGTTAAGCAAATGAGAGCAATGTTTCTAGAAATGTGTTGAAATTGTTGATAGACAAATATATATATATATATGTATAAAATATATATCTTATGCACTATGCTGAAATTATGTTTTCAGACAATAAATATTTGCATTTATTCATTTAGTAGCGACTATAAAGATGAAGTAATAAAATAACTTTTTCTTGGTATGAGAAACTATCTAATAAGTGGGATAGTGTACAGTTAGCCAGTCATTATCACAAAATAAACTCTTTCAGGGTGATATAAGACCCCTCTATTGCAAGGCCTAATCATCGCACCAAGGTTTATTTTACGTTAATGACCAGATGATCATACGTTATCTCTTCTTAACACTCACTTGCTTGCATAACCACTTAAAATGACTGTTGATACTGAAACAGGATGATGATGTGACAGCTTATATGAACACAATAAACGTTATCAGCAGGCTTTTAATAGCACTCACCCTCTTCATTTAATCTCTTGTACAGTGACCTCATCACTTTTGCGCTGCCAAAACGCTTGAAGCGAGTGCGTACATTGTCATGGTACCATCCCAAGGTTCCAATTTTCAGGACCCTGCAAAAACAAACAGGTGTTATGTAATGATTTCATAATAGTGTTTCATTATACACCTTACATTATAGTTTGCCAAAGTGTATAAGCTGTACATTTCCAAAAATTCATCTGATAATTTTTTCTAACCTGGACATGCGACAGGGGTCGCATACCCAGCCACGCTCCTTTTTGTTGTAGCGGCTGCAGGTCTTGCAGGTAAAAAGTTTACAATCCATGCACTGCCGTTTGCTGTTCACCAGGAACTTAAAGGGCTGCAGGCAGTGGATACAGTGAGAGTCGCCCAGGTTTGACTGAGACCCCAGGAGTTCCCTCTTTGATTCTTCCTTCTCAATCTTGGATTTAAGCTCCCTGTGGTGTAGTACAAACAAACCGACAAACAATTTACATACATGATTGTCACTGAAATAGGCTTTGTAGGTGTTCTAAATGTAGAATTAGATTGCTTTCTAAAGGCAGGTTTGTCTTAGCCTAACTAAATATATATAATTTAATTAAATATTAATCATTAGATTTAATAAAGCCCAGCTTCCGATCCTATTCCCTGTTAAAGATGCACAATATATCTTTATCACATTTCATAAGCCAATTTAAAGATTTTTTTAATTCCTATGTAGGATATATTATTTAGGTCGATAGTGATTTTTTAAATTAATCTATAATATGTTATTTATATTGGATATTGCTTCTGTTTTAACATTTACATTATATGGCATATTTTCTTTTTTCTCTTTTATTACAGTTTTTGCCTATTGCTTACACACTTTTTTACAATTTTACAATTCTTCAACACACTTATTGCAAAATACATGTTTTCTTACATTAGACACTGTTCAAAAACAAAATCATCTGATGTCATTGGGAAAAAACTAGGCTCTTACATACACATCTGAAATCATCAGGTAATTTGATTGCAGTGTTTCATTTTGGCATAGATATGAGTTGTTACAGTAATCTTCAAGTGCTATGTCTGATTGGCTTGGTTTTGACATAATGAGCCAAATTCTGCAAAAAGTGTGTAAGCAATAAGCAAAAACAAATTGTAATTGTTACTAGTATAATTTCATTGTTAGTATTACTTTTTGTGTATTGCTATTATTATTTTTATTTAATTTTTTTAAAGACTCCCATGGACATTAGAAATTGGCATGTGTGCTAAACATATGCAAATGCATTTGATTAATCCGATGCAATTGCAATGTCTATGTAAAAAAAACCACACATAATAATAATGGTGTTTTCCTTTATTTGATTTCACTTAAGATCATCTTTAATAACACTATCACTTTTCAAACCATGCTAAATATAATCTTTGGAAAATCACAAGTTGATTAGGAATTTTTAATTAATGTTACTATGCCTACATTCACTTGTATTTAAAAAGTCTGATAATGTTTAAAATTCCATGTTTGATGTATTTAAACAAAATATTACTGAATTATTTAGTATTTCATTAAATCATTTGAAAAAATAGTTTGAAAAAAATGATAATGGGATTATCTACCCTGCCAAACAAGACTCCCTAATCACCATAATGCAAAAAAAACAGCACTGGAACATTTAATGGGTGTAGGTGTGACAGTCTGATCAAGGATTAACTTGAATACAAACCAAATATAACTTGCCAACAAATAGAAAGAACATCATCTTCCAAATAGCAATTCAACAGTCACACAGAGACTTCCTTGTACAAAAAGAATAGAGCTCTGGGGCATCATGTTTTCCCAGCCTGTGGAATGGTGTGATCAGGCCTTGTGACTGTACCATGATCATCATGATGCCTTTACAACAGCAGCCTTTCACACTTTGTGGCCTTTCTCATAACCTTGTTCTGTTAACGTTTACTATAGATAGAGTAAGATATATAGACAAATATCATAGAAATTATGCAATTTTGAGTTATACCTCACAGTATACTAAACCACGGGCCTTTGGGAGTCATTGCGGGCTGGCTCCACAGACAGATTTCTAACATTAGCCATTGACCATTGTTAAATCATGTCAGATTTGTCTCTATGGTAATATAAAGTTTAATCATGTAAATTAAATTCCTTACCCAAGCCTCTCCTCTTCCTTTTTCCTAAGGACGAAGTCTCTCTGAATGACGTCCCACACATGTTTGGCCTCCTCTTCAGTTAGTCTGGACAGGTCCAGCTTATTGTCCATGTTCGGAGCTTAAATAATATTTTTTTTAAAGACAAAATTAACTGAAAACACAACATATTTAAGAAGTCTTCTGGTAATGTGACTCATATAATTCCACCTTTCTACTTTAGAAATAACATGTTTCTAATATGAGCTAGCAGAACATGCAACATGACCATTTGAAGCACTGTAGTCATAGTGAAATTTAAAAATCTATTTACTGGGTGTGACTGTTTTCTACAACACATCTATAAAATTAATAGGCAAATAAATTGTGTAAACACTTCTGTCAATAGCTGAAATAAAGTTGTTGAATTCCATTGTAAAAGAAGCATTAGCTACTGGTTATGAAAATGAGTGCTAACACAAGAACTGCAATATCATAAACAACCAAACGTTCTGAAATTTTTTCTTTAAATATCAATGATGGAACAACACCACTCCTCTGTGTAAATGTGGTAGTTTTATTCTCATTTTATAGTGCATTGATTGTCATGGCTCCTCATAAATTAAGCATTCATGATGTGATCATGTAATAATTTCAGCCATGGTGCTATGAGTAGCTGATGAGTAGAAAATGATTTACCCTATTAAAACATTAAAAAGTAGACTTTACGCTAAAAGAAATTCATGAGTGATAATGAAGATTTTGTTTACCTTGCTTGCGGACAAGTAGCTGTTCTTGTCAAGTCTCTGGGGATGAGGGGGATAATGTGAGGATAGTCAGAGGTATGGCAATCGTAATCACATGTCTAGTTTTTCAAATGAATTGTGGTGGCGGAGAAGCTCCACCCTTTCCTAGTTTGAAATAAACAGAACAATGAATGTAATATCTGTTATTTGATAAGATATTATTAGTTGTTGTATTTTTTAATTTATTTTATTTTATTTGTTGTTGCTTTTTTCATATTGATTATGAATTGATTATTGATATTGATTACTTTTTCTTATTAATTTTACTGTACAATAAATATCTGGTTAAATATATCCTATTTCATGTTACTTTAATTTTATTAACTTATTTAATGGTTTCATTTAGTTTGTCTTTAAATTTTTTAATCTATATTTCCTTAAAAAAATTGTATTATGTTTTTTTACAGCAGACAGTCTAATGGCACTATGGATTTTGACTATTTGTCTGGGGAGTTGTATTTTAATTTTAATTCTTTTTTTTTTGCTATTATTGGAAGTTATATTGTTAAGCCAACAGGCAGGCATTTTAGAGGAATTTGAGGTATGACATAAGTCTTCTCAGAAATTAGTATACTGTAAGTGGATAATAAACCCATGAGTATTAATTACATGTGTAATAAACCATTCTATAAAAGCTGAATGGTAGATATGCTAATATTTAGTATGACACACTTCCTCGTGCTTAAAAAAAAGTCAGATAATATGATGCCAACATGTTCAACCTTTTGAAATCCAAAACAAAAATCAAAAGTAACTTTTTGTCTTCTGTAATATTTATTTTTTATAATACATTTTACATTTATGTGACTTTAGTAAGTGGTGCGCCCTACAGTAGTTCCTCTGAGGCATATGGCAAGATGACAGAGTGAATGTTTCTATTTACTGTATACCCATCTACAGGCAATGTCTGTGGTGGCTAAAAATGAATGTGGGATAGTTTTACACATCACAGAGCGGTCTTAGATGTGCACTCTGCAGTACCTCAGTAAGGTTACTTTTCACTGTGAGCAACATGACACAGCAGTTTCTATCCTTACATTTAGTAGATAAACAACATTTTTGCTTACCCTGCAGCAATGTCTCTGTCTTAGTGGTTGTCAGAAAAGCCCTTCTCAGGAGCAGTGGTTCAGACAAAAAAGATAAACAAATAATAATAATGTTTTCTTCATGTTGTAGGTTAGGAGGATGAATTAGAGGGTGCCCTTTAGTGCATTGGGGCTAGATTGTGAGAAGGCTGATTCATTACACTAAAATTAGCCCCCATGTACTGCCCTGGCCTCGGGTGCTGGCTAGGGGAAGTCCTGCTCTTATTTAGGGAAACTTTGCTGAGCTTTCAGTGACTTTTCTAATGTACCAAATGGATCTTTGCCCACACTGGTCTAGTGCTTCACTTTTACACTGTAAAGTGGAAGTTTATTAAGAGTAAATCTAGTTAAATAGAGAAAAATGATCATCAGCACCAGAAATTAAGAATGATTGTTGAAACAATATTAAGTGTGAAGGTCAATCTCCATTTGGAGACTAAAAATGTACAGTAGTCTACATGTTATATTGATATACAGTAGTGATCATTTGTATGATGCATACAGTAGTTCACCCAAAATAAAATTTTAAAATGTAAACTTAGCATCAAATAAGGTAAATTCCAAAGCTCACACATTTAAGCTTCACTAATGATCACTATTATAAATTAAAAAATAAAATACATTATTCAGACGGGACAAAGTACAAGTATTTGTGCCAACAGTAGATAATATACTTTTTAGCTGAGAGAATTTTTTTTTTTTTATTCTGGTAACATCATAAATGACCAAAATAAACAAAATCCAAACCTATTCAAGCCCACTCCAATACCAAATTTAGAATTTTTATAAAAAGTGCTTTTTGTTGACTGATTATCATTGTCTTATAAATTGTAGTTCCCCTTCAGTCGAGTTCACTTCGACGTTACATATGGGATCTCGCATGAGAGACCAATCGCCTCCGAGTCTTTT
>JAUMHI010000041.1:5520077-5544884 GCA_032359435.1 Enteromius unitaeniatus
GATAGATGACTGACACTGATGTACAAGCACCAAACACTGATTGTAAGCCTAAACTTCACAAAAACTGTAAACTGTTTATTCAGATCTGATTGGTTAATCACAATGTTGTTCTAGACATATTGCACTTGGTAAAATCAGGTTAGCAGTCCATGCTGAGTAAGTCGATGCACAGTCTTTATATTGTATTGCATGTTAGATCTTGACGAGTGAGTCTCCACTAAAAGGGGGGTCTACACACATTAGTTTGACTATTTATACTAAACATCTGTTGAAACATTAGTTTGACTGGTTATACAAAATGATTATTTAAAACATCTCTAATATATATATATATATATTAAATATTACATAATTAAAAATTGAATATTATTAAAATTTATGTTTCAAAACATATTCTAAATTAAATGTAAAATGTAACATTTTAATACATTAATAAATTAAAGAATATGAAAACAAGTTTATGTGGATAGGTCAGCAGTAAAACACACACAGCGGTCTATTATATTTGCTTTGTAGTCCATTAAAATGTTTAACATCAAATGCCTGGTAGATGTGTTGACAGGGTGTGGCATGGCTAGAAGTGCCTTTACAGTAAAGTTTAAACATTAGCCCTTTAACGCTCCAGCCTTTCTCTCAGCATCAGTGGTTTCATTACGATAAATAAATGCGCTTTATATTTAATGAAACTTTTCCAGGTCCAACAGTAATGGTGAAAAAATATTACAGTTTTTTTTTTAAATAAGGAGTTATTGATTAAAATAATGACATATTTTTCTGTCTTTCCTCAAAATGTATATTATGTTTATATCTATAAACATATAATGGCATTACTGGTTGCTTGACATGTACAGCATTGTTATTTCCCTTATCCATTGTTAGGGTTTGTTTTAGGGCCATAGCAACCATCTGCATCTGACAGCAGAGTCAGTGTTAACCTCTGTTCCCCAACTTCGTCAAACATGCCTGTAAGCAGCTGTAATTGTCAGGGTTGGAAACATGAGGCCTGTAGCTCACTGTGAGTCTATTCCTGGAGTTCTGTGGCTTCTCTCATTCTCACCATGCTAAAATAGCCACCCACTTTAGCTGTGTAGAGCCATGCCTCACAAGGATAGGTTAGAGAGAATGCAGATATAGCAACCCAGTTAAAAATGTAAAACGGCAAGAATTTTAAGGTCATCTGAAGGTGTCATGAATTACACTTTTTGGTAAGTCCTTTATTTCCACTGAATTATCCAATGAAAATGAACATTACATTACAGTTCATTAGTCAAGTGCATTGTTTAATATTTCAAGTATTCAAACATTTATATATAACATGACACTCTAGAGTTAGCAGAGCTGTATTCTACAGCTTA
This sequence comes from Enteromius unitaeniatus, assembly GCA_032359435.1. Lineage (NCBI taxonomy): Eukaryota > Metazoa > Chordata > Actinopteri > Cypriniformes > Cyprinidae > Enteromius > Enteromius unitaeniatus. Next base: position 5,521,433 of record JAUMHI010000041.1, read on the forward strand.
TAAATCTAATTTTAATTTAGCAAACATAACATTAATATCTATTTTCTACTAAAATATAAAAAAAGCATAATTCAATATTGACATCCATATTAATAAAAAAGTACAAAAGTCAAGTGGAAAAGACATTACAAATGGTGCAATTTGTACAATTTGTACTAAAACTTCTTTAAGATTGCACTTCCCTTGTCTCACAGTTATCAAAAGCAGCTAGATTATTGTCCTTATCATGAACCACAAAGGTTTTGTATCTATTGTTGTCCCTTTTTCTAGAGTCTATCCTTGTTTATTCTTCCTCTTCTTCTTCCTCCTCCTCCTCCTCTTCTTCATCCTCATCATCATCTCCACCGACTCCAAAGTCCATTTTTGCAAGCATGGCCTCTACATCTTCTGTGAAGAGCGTGAAGTGGTCCATACTCTCAAAGCCGGGCTCTGGCCTCTGCAGATGGGAGTTCTTGGATGCGTCTTTTGCTTCTGTGAGCAGCTGCTTGGCAGCAATGAGGAACTCTGCCGTATTGTTGTTGCCCATTGTCTGGGAGACTTTGTCCATCAGCTTTATGCTGGCCTGCAGCTGTTCATTGTACTGCTCGATTAGTGATCGCACCAGAGCCACCTTCTCGTCCTGTTCTTGGGTGATCTGCTCCAGGAGATGGCTCTTGCGGTCTTCTAGGATGGCATAAAGTAGGTCAAACTTTTCCCCCAACTTCTGCTTCTGCGCTTGGCTGTTTTCTTCTACAGTTTTGCATTTTTCCTCCATCTGTGTCAACATTGCCTGCAAGCAGCTGTTGCTGGCGCCTAACAGGTCGATTGAATTTTTAAGTTCAGACTTCTGGGCCTCATAAACACCTTTTAGAGTGGAAACTTCACAGTCCTTGTGCTGACCGAATACTTTGCACATGGAGCAAGTAGGTGTCTGGCAGGTTATGCAGAAGATGTTAATTTTTTCATCTTCGTGTACCTCGCACATAGGCTCTTTTGTTTCTTTGGATTTCAAAGGAGGTTCAAGAGTATTACCTCCTTTCTCTAACTGCTGTTTGTAGATGTCGATGATGTTCTCCACCAGAAGGTTTCTCTGCAGACCATAGACACCGTGGCGGTCTAGCACCACTTCAAATCGGCAAGTAGGGCATCGGAAGATGCCTCCAGAGAAGTGGTATGGGTTTTTGGAGTCGTAGAGGTCACTGGCGCAGCTGCGGCACAGATTGTGCTGGCATGGTAGAATGACGACCGGCTTTGTGAACATGTCCAAGCATATGGGGCAGCTCAGCTGCTTCTCCAGGCTCTCCATGGGACTCGGAGCCCGGACTATTTGACCCGTTTGGATGTCCATTGCTGTCGTTTGAGGTAGAGTCCGTATAACCTTTACAGCTTTGCCTTTGGTTGAGCTTGAGCTTTTCTGGTCGCTTCTGCCTTTACTGAGGTTAATTTGATCTGTCGGGGCAGGACACAGTCAGGGTTTATATACCGGCTGGCTGCCTGTGACACTTGATCTGTGAGGTGGCTGGGACAGGATTGCTCCCACCACTTGTTTGTGCGGCTTGATTCGGAGAAACATGCAGCCCTCCAATACAACCCGCTAAAGAACAAGTCACATGCCAAACTTAGCAACACCGACCCCCTCCCTTTCCAAGCTCTCCATCTGTGGGAGAAATGTGTAGGCGAATCACATAGTCAGGCCAAACAACCCCCACGTGATAGCTGTTGGCATGTAGACATCCAGACATCCTGAACTTCCCAGACTTCACAACAACATAAGGTCAATTGCCATATTATGACATTTTGATAGCTGCACTTTTATTTTTTCCTAAGAGCGTTTAAATCAGCTGTTGTACGGTATGTGAAATTCAGAAGGATTTTTAGAACAGTTGAGCAAAGGGTGAGTTGTGTAACACATAATCTGTTCTAGCTTCCATTGTCACCTGTTTGTGCTGATGGCCGCATGCCATTAATATCTGTCTCAGTGGTTCTGGAAGAGATATCAGAGCATCAGACTTTCCGCCTCATGGAAGCCCCTCATCCCCCCATGACTGGGTGTTTCACAATTTTAGCACAGTGAGTTTGTAAACAAACAGTCATAAGGTCGACAGCCATGCCACCCCTCGACAGTGTCTTGAGCAATATCACGCTAAAAAGTGTCATTGTCTCCTCCTGGAGATGGGCTTCAAAATAGAACATGATCACTGTAGAATATAGTACAACATATTTATGTCAGTCATGTCTGTTGCATCACCATCTCATACAACTTGTAAAACAACATGTTCAGACCAGTATGTGCCCATCGAAGGTTGGAGCAAAATGTATCATCAAAGAAAATACCTGAGAGATGTTTTTAAGCAGCTGTGGTGTATTTATTGTGTATTATATGCTGCTTCACTGTTAGTATCTGAAAAATCTTTGTCCACCAAATAAATGTTGTGTAGTATGATGTTTTACAACCAACATAAAAAAAGAAGATATACATTTTTGTTATTATTAACTAAAACTAACATTGTTAAAAATAGTTTTTATTAACTGAAAAAAATAATAAATTAAATAAAACATTTAAACTTTGGCAACAAACTGAAATAAAAAAAGAGTCAGAGCATGACAAAAAAAACGAAATTACTAAAAATTCCAAATAATAAATACTATAATGATATGAGGAAGGAAGGAAAGAAGGGATATAAGGTTGAAACATGAAGCATGATATATACATATACATAAATTATTAACACTCTTGACCCATCTATTACATTTAAGCCTTTTAACATTTTAATGTCTAACACCACCCAATGATTTTAAACTATAATCTAGAGGGTGTCAACACTCATGGAGGACCACGGTACTGTAGGATTTAGGTTAGACCCTGCTCCAGGTCTTTCACCTGTTACATGCCAGAACTGGTTTTCAGGTAATCACTGGCATTTTTCTGAGCTGGTTCAGATTTGTTTAATTAGTTTAAGAACTAACCTTTGACACCTCTGATATAGAGCTTCATGTAACCTTTATGAAAAGTCACCGAGGACAGTTTGTTGGCCCTGTCATCAGTGTACATCATCCATGTAAATATAAACAAGCGTGTGAGCCAGCTGCAAACTGATACCGGCAGGGATGCTTATGCAAGTCATAGACACAACTCATAAAATTGTGTTTTGCAAGATGTAATTATACTTCTAGTGTTCATGTGGCTAGATGTAACTGCGGGTTGTTTTCGAAATGCATGTTATGACGCATGTTCCTGGAATGCGGTGTCTTGGTTCAACGTGAGGTTTAAATTTCAGACACTAGATCAAATCACCATTTATTTTCTTGTCAGGAGTAATTCTAAGAAATTTTCAAAGTGACATCTGTGTTAATCCAATTCAGTTAGCAAGCACAGTGTGATAACTATGATCAGATATCTAGAAACTTTTCCTCTCTAATTAAACCAAATTTAATGTCTTGAAAGTAGACTGACCATATAAATAGAAAGTCTATGAAAATCTATGTTTGTTCTACTTCGAGTACTTTTATTTCCCAGGTGTTTGTTTGTTTATTTAGTTATTTATGTTAAAAAAAATTATATTAGTTATATAAATGCCATTAATGCATATGTTTAATATAAAAAGAGAGAAAAGCATTAACCATTCCCCTGTTGTGTGAAAATAATTTAAATCTGTAATTAAAAATGTAGTTGTCCAACAGTCAATGTCAAATTCTTCAAAAATATTCTGTTATTTAATAATTTTTTGCAATATTGTAAAATAAAATATGATTTAAAATACAATTTGATTTAAATCTAGCACCCCTGTGATCAGTCGCTGTGTAGTGTAAATATTTATGAATTTCATGACAATTCATATATAATTATATAATAATTATTAAAATATATATATAAATTTTAAAAGTCCAAATTATGTTAAGTGTTTAGATCCACAGGGCCTTAAGTGCGCTGTATTACCGAAATAATCCACTAGGTGGCACAATATACCCATTTTATTTTTCAAAGCCTCACAAACTGTTTCAAGGGCTCATTTTAGTTTATCTGTAGTTGTTAGTATTCCAGCTATGCTGTAGACTGAATGGGTTTAGGATGTCAGAGATTCCAAAAATAAACACCTATCTATCAATTTGTACCTCCTTTTGTCTTCCTCTGTTGGGTGTATTTTAATAGGCCAAGCTAAAAGTTAATACCATAATTCATACAAAACTGTTCTTAAATCTATGAAAATGTGTTGTCTCTCCAGCAAATGTGTTTCCTACAGTGTATGTGATCACTGGAGACCCATTATTTGTTTTGGGTCAGCAATCAAATATAACTGATGAATGTACATTTCCTGACTGGAGCCAGTTGGGCCACTATCAACAGAACCATCTTTGTGTCCCATAAGTCTACAATACGAGACCATTGTGGCTGTGTGTACAAGAGACACAATGATTTGAATGACTTACAGCAAACCAATGCTGATGTGATCACGCTGTAAGGCTAGTTCTGCAGAATTCCGCTCCTTGTCAAAGGTGCCAGCTACGCCATGGCGTGCAGACCAGATTCCTGTTCTAGACAGTGTGTTTACAGTAACTTCCGCCACTCAGACGATGTCAGATGGTCATAAATACAGCAGTGTGTTTGGTACAATGGCACGTTCAACAACAATGTTGAAAGCGTTTATAGCGATATCGTTTCCCACGCTTTAAGAAATTGAAATAACCAGGTCATTAATAAAATATAATGTGTTCCTTCTCGTAAATGGCAAGCTACGAAAGATTCCAAAACAACAACCTATTCTAATGTTATGTTTCATTAACTATGTAATATTTTAGGTCATTTAAAGTACACCCCTTTGCAGCATTAAAGGGTTCGATGACCTAAAAAAAGAAATTCTGTCATTAATTTGTGTTCCAAAGATGAAAGAAGGTCCAGCGGGTTTGGAACATGAGGGTGAGTAATTAATGACAGACTCTTCCTTTTTGGGTGAACTATTCCATTAAGAAAATGAAAAAAATTGGCATTGGCAATTATTTTTCTTTTTTTTTAAGGCTGTTATTCATGCAGGTTCTCAAATCGTCTGATCTACTCTTTTTGGCAAGGAGAGGGTTAAGCGTTATCTTACTGAGACCAGGTCACCAAAGGTCAGCTTCCTCTTGCTGCTAAGATTTTCTGTCACTTCCTGGCAGCTGTTAATAAGTAACTGTCTTGCATGTTTTACTACTTTTTATTAAATTGTACATCAAAGTAATCATAATTGTTCTGAGAAAGCATTACACATGCTTTAAATCACACTATTGTGGTGCCATACGACTATCTCTGTCTGCCTCCATTCTGAAAGACCACAAATTTTTCAGAGGTAAAAAAAAAATAATTAAAGCAATACTTTTTGTGCTTCTGAGAAAAGACACATGTACCGGGAGTCACAGAATGGAGGAATGTGTGAGGGAAGATGTCCAGACGAGGACCGTGGTTTTACCCTCTATAAATCTCTGTCTGGATTAATCATTGTTCTTGTGGTTTCCACAACCAGACGGAACCCATGCAGGCTTCTCTCATCACCTATATACTTAAATCATCCCACTGGAATATAGACTAATGGGAACCTTATGGGACTATTAGAAATGTTAGGTTTCATCCAGATAAAGTTAAAAGCAAAAGACACCATGTGGGCCACATAAAAATCTACAGGTGTTTGGGGCCATACTTGTCTTTCAGTGAATAAAAAAAGTTTGAAAGAAATGTAGTACATTTGCAGTTACATTCATTGAACACTTTAATAAATAAAGCTTATTTATATAAACTCCTCAGATATCTGGACATAATTCACTTTTTCTATTTACATCCATAGTCTAAGACAAATCTGCATAGCTTATATAGCCTATATTTATTATACCATACAATGTACAAGTGTTTATCCTTGCCACTGTTTTCACTTTCACAATGGAGATTTGTTGGCCAATATTTCCTCTTAAGCTGAACAATCTTATTGAGAAAAGCACTATATAAATATATTTAGATGAATTAAAAATGTTTCTCTGGTTTGGTTTATAGACTAACAATATTACATCATAACTGGTAGAAAATTATATACCATTAACAATGACAATATAAAAGTGAAATGTTGGATTTTGCATTTTGCAAACAATTTCTATACCATCAAACTTACTATTTTTCTTATACAGTATAAATAGGGTTTCATACTTGGAAATTGTTGCGGAAATCTGTAGCAGAGTTAAGAAAAATATTTTTTTGCAAGGGGATCTTCATAGATGGAGCTCCCTTGAATCAACATTTTGAATCCCATCCAATTACACAGTACCTAATGGTCAAGTCATCATATCAGGAACTTTGATCTCTAAGACTTTTCCATGTTTATTTGCTCAACTGAACCGTTTCTGAACAGAAGAGATTGCCAAGGACAATGAGGCAGGAATTCCCAGTTGAGCCATGTCTCTGTTTAGCTGCATTGCGCCCAATGGGAGTGCGTGAGAAAATGAAGCTGGGTGGTATTGTTCATTGCCATATTTTCCCTACATTTGATCACTCACCTCTATTTTAGAAGCCCTCTGCCCATTCTATCTCCAGCATTAGGAGTGACTATGCGCTCATGGCACAGACGTGGCCGATTTCCACATATTCGCCCAACGTGAACCTAAAATAGTGACTTTTTTTAGGTCACGGGTGGGGTGGTTTCAATGGAATGCCAGTCATTTCTTCAGACATGACTTTTAAATTCCAAAATAGTCTTCAGAAGGTTTACAGTTGCAGTAAAAACACAAAGACACAATGAGTATAAATGTGTCTGTATTGCTTCATTCAAATTGTTCTTAATGCACATATAGGCTGTTGTATTTTAGTCTGGCACCAGTAAAGGACCACTGCCAGGTTGTGATATTTTAGTCTGAGAATAGTTTTGTTCCCACAGACCAGGACTGAGGCTTGACTTTTTAATATGATTATAAGATAACAAAGGAAATAGGATTAAATGAATTTGTAGATGTGGAAAAGAAAATGGGTCAAAAGAAGAGGATAGTAAGGAAGGGTATCCATCAACATCATTCACCACAGAGTGGAAGAGTGGAACACTGTCACTCTAAACAGGAAGAGGTGGTCAGATTAAATGGAGATTACTGAAGCAAAAGAGAGAAAGACACACCAGCGTAAACAAAAGATTAGCCTAGCATGCAGTATTGTGGGTTAAAGGCATTATTCACTAAACACCAATAGATGTTAAATAAAAGTTCTGTTTACCAATGTGTTAGGCCTATTGCAAATTCTCAGGGTCTTATACTATATTTATGATCCAGGATAAAGGTATACATTGACGTAATAGTGTACACAATTCTGTGACGGTACATGGGCTTTGCTATTGTTCTTAGAAGTATTTGCTAGATGGATTAAGGGGTCCTGGTGGGCTTCCTTTTTTTTCTCAGTTTCATTTGCAGCCTTAATAAGTTCTCTTTGGCATTTACTGTGGTGGTGAGACTTTACTTTTAACAGATTTTAGGCTTAAACTGATACATAGAGTGATTGCAGTGTGACAGACATTATTGGTTTATGATGTCACTGGAAACCATAGTTATAGATGTGTCACGCAGTCTGGTGAGATCTGCGGCCTTCATCATCACAAGAACATTTGGAGCTCAGCCATGCTTTTGCACAGCACGTTTCCTTTCGCACACTACCAGACACGTTAAAACTCATTTCATTTACAAGATTCATTGTTGCTATGTTGCTATGACTGTTGTTTTGCCTTCATACAACATTTCAAGACAAAAAAACCCCAATAAATTAATAACTACAGCATTTTATTTTGGACACAGTATTGCCAGTTATGGTGTCTATTTTTGTTCAACCAAAATACTTTTGTTCAATACAAAATACGCTTATGTCTAATCGTAACTACAATTTGTAAACTCACACGTTCTTGTTTCATTCTTGAACGTGTTTCTGAATGAAATCGTTGTGTGAATTATTCATTGACTCACTCACTCATAAAGACGAAGCACATGGTCTAGAACTGACAAAGACAAATGGAGAGACACAAACAGCGAAGTTCCAGTGCTGTTGGAATGTATATATCATTGCTTCCGGAACACCAGATTCAATTTTTTTTAATGATTTTTTAAATGATAAGCGTCTGTTTTGATTTTGATACTGCTTGAAAACTCTCACAACTGGAGCAAAGAATGTTTTTTTTCCTATCAAAGATCTCATGATTTGTCAAAGCGTGGTTCAGATTATCCACCAGTCTGCTTTTCCCATGGCTGTCCAAAAGAACATAAGCTCTGCTCTGAGGGACAGCTGTAGAGTTTGATTTTCCCCAAATAGCCATAAAATTACCCTAAGTGTAGCTTGACCTCTATGTTGCTTTACCCTGGTCAGCTGCCTCAGATGGATTCAGGGACCCCAATCAGAAGCTTTGGGACAAGCTAAGTCTCTAATTGAATCTGGATCAGGTCCAGATAGTCACAATGCAGATCAAAACAGGTATGGGATATCTATGCTTCACATTTATTTGCTTTTCTTTTGTCTTTAAGCCGCTTCTTATCCAAGTACTCCCATCTCAGATGGAGTGTCGTTGAGATGTTGTTTTAAGAGCAGTCCATACCAAAGATAACCTCTTTCAGGTGGTAAAATATACTCACTGTGTACCTATCACAAATCCCTTTCATTTGTTATGTCACAGAGCATTGGGCTGTATTTCCCTTTCCCAGTACACAGAATAACTAAAAATAAGTTTAGCATTTCCTCAGCTTGTCTCCTTGTATTTATTAATGGTGTCTCAGAAGTGAACTGGAAAAGTGACTTATGGGTTAATAATGGGTTTTTAAAAAGCGCTGCATAACTTGAAATTATTCTTACACTAATTCATTACTATGTTGGGAAATCTTTGGGGATATTCATGACATAAATGAATCAAGCTTTCAACTAAAATATAATTAATGGTGTCTTATTCATCTTTTCATCAAAACATCATAAGCACTCCACAGTGCTTGAGGTGCAATTATTCACCAAAAGCCTCCCCAGATAATTCCAAGGTTGTAGCTCTTCTAATTGGGATGTTTTGTATCTGACAAGGAAGTGGGTCAGTGCAGGGTCAACAGTGCTGCAATTAAACCATTTTCTGTAGGTCAGCGCACAGACGGTGGACCAAAGCCATAGTTCAAGGGTGTATTGCTGGTATGCACCACAAGCAACCGCTCTTCAAGACGTGCTTATTTGCAAAGTGTCTTTTCTCCATCCAAACGTCTTTGAACTATGTCGGGGGTGGATGAAGCCAGACTCTAGATATAATAGTAAGGAAGTGCTTTACGATCTTGCTGATTGAGTCTAAGCTCATATGTTTGCTGATTCTTATCTGCTCAAAGATGTGGCAATGGTCGTCAGTGGGGGAGAAGGACAGGAGAGTATTTATACCTCCACGTCCCTTTCTTAAATTTAAGACTCACCGCTCTTTCCAGTTCTTGGCGCCACAAAGTACATTTCTAAACAGAGGGGAATTAATGCCATCTGCACTACAGCACTGGCTTTATTCCACAGAAGATGCTCTAATTATCTCTGGTTGTAATCATGATGTATCCTAAACATAAAAGCTGAATATTTGTTTCTTTTTGATTGCACAAGGTTTATACAATAATAGAATTAAGAATATTTTCAGAAGTCTGTCAACCACAAACAGAGCCAGACATAAAGTGGAACAAATCTTCCTTTGACTTTATTTATTTGTTTACCCTTAAACCAAATTGTTTTCTAGCCAAAGCCCTGAAAGAAGAGAGTCATGTGAGTTTCACAAAGAAACTTTTGGCGCTATCACTCAGATTTTGAAACAGTGACCTACATAGACTCATTTCTTTCATTTAAAGGGTTAGTCCATGCAAAAATGTCAGTGTCAGTTCTGTCATCATTTATTAACCCTTGTGTTGTTTTAGAACCATACGTCTATCTACTAAAGGTATTCTGAAAAGTATCTCAGTGTTTTATTGTCCTCAAGACAATGAGTCCTATATGTTACAGCACAAAATAGGTATGTTACAGCTCTCTTGTAGCTAATAACCATACTTACAAAATGTGTACAGTACTTGATGTTTGTGCATACAGCAGACAGGAATCTCTTTATATGTCAATTAATGTTAATGCATGCACATAAATAAGCATCCAGATAATTCAAACAGTAATAATGAATGGAAGGAAATGAGACCTTTGACCCCTCCTTCTACCGCTAACCTGATTTTACCAAGAAACAGTTTACAGTTTTTGTAAAGATTAGGTTTACAATCAGTGTTTTTACAGTACATCAATCTCAGTCATCTATCATTAAGGGTAGGTTTAGGTGTAGAGATATGGTCAAGGTTATATGTTTGCGTTAAAATGTTGTTCCAGGGTCAACAAAATATGTTGACCTAGGAACACATGGAACTCAGCAAAGTTAAAACCTAATTATTAAACCTAACCTTACCCATGAGTAATGCCTAAAATCATATTTAATGATAGATGACTGGCACTGATGTACAAGCACCAAACATCGATTGTAAACCTAAACTTGACAAATAGTTTAAACTGGTTCATCAAATCTGTTGCACAATGTTGTTCCAGGGTCAACAAAGATGCTGACCCAGGGACATGTTGAACTCAAAATCAAAATCAGGTTCTGCCTGAGGTGGCCCCTAACAGAATGTATCTATTTGACAGTAAACTTAAAAAGGGATTTAGTCTCTCTTGTGAAACTACTGATCGAGAGGGTAGCAGAAGAAGTGATCCACAAATGTTCTGAAACCAGCATTCCATCTTAAGTCCACAGGAGATTTAGTGCTTAAAAACAGGTGTGCATATCAACATATCTTCAGTATGGATTTCTGTGTTATTTTGTTCCATGTACCGTAAAATTCCCCCTTGACCTCAAATGAATAATGCACACCAGAGGAAAGCATAAAAGCAGAGTAACATCTTCCAAACCCTGTCCACTTCGCTGATTTTTCAATAGCATTATGTTTTATTAGAATATTAACCCTCCCTCACTTTACAGATGAATTAGCTGTCAAGGCAAAAACCCAGCTTGGATGAACTGATTAGCCAACAGTGTGAAGTAAGATTCTTAAAGCTCTTGTGACTCTTGTCTTCTCAGTGATTTACAATCCAGCGAATTTGATCATGATTGATAATATGTTTGACAAATTAATTGTGCAGTCTCTCTAATAGGCCAAATACAATATACTGTATTGGAACTACTCAAATTATAGAAGCAAATCAAAGTCTCAGGTTTTTATGTCGCCTTTGGTTTTAATCTCTTTTTGTTTATAGATTTGTTGATTTGTCTATTTGTTTAGTTGATTAATAAAACAATATCCCTACTGTATTTTCCCTAAAGCCTTTTCAAAACTTACAAAAGTAATTACAAAAAAAAATTACTTACAAAAAGTATTTTTTGTTACTATTTTACATTTTATTTCATTTGATACGTTCTGTTTTCATTTTGTTTTCTCATTCATTCATTTATTCACTTAAATTGTTATAATTAATTTTATGCCTCTTTTTAAAACAACGGAATACTGTCAATACTGTGAAAAGAGAGAGACGGAAAATGACTTGGCCTGTTTAAATTTTGCTTTTGTTGTCCTTTTGTGTCGGAAAGTAGATAAAGCATCCATGATTGACAGTTGTCCATGTCTCTGTCTGTCAAAAGTAATAAAGCACCCACTGGAATTTTTCTGAAATGGACTCTTTGCAGATCTTTGGTGCCTGAAGTCTGTATAGTAGATGTCAGAATAGAGAATGGAGGTCAGGATTAAATACAGTAGACTGACAGCTAAGCCTTTATCTGCTTCTTTTTGTGTGTTCCCAGTAGCCTCTGGTCTTTTTCATCTCCTTGGTACTAATATTTACTCAATTTTGGAACTTCACCAGAGGAAGGAACGCCAAGGAAGGAACCTTGAGTAAAACTTCAAACATCGTAACTGTTGAGAGACATCCGCAGGCTGTAAACCCACATTATACGTGACACAAATACACACATAAAGCCAGATGTGTTTGGCTGAAACTGACAGGTCACTGTGACTGAAACCAACACAGCGTGGGTTTGTTCTGAAGTGCTATAGGAAAAGTGTTTTTGGTTACGTGAATGGCAGTGTGGTCCAGCATCATCTCTGCCAAATGCAATTTGACCCAGAGTAGCAGGGAGGGATGTTATTTCAGTAAATACTATGCTTTATCAGGTTCCTTTCTGATGAGGGATGGACAGGTTATGCCATAGAAAATGTAAGCCTGTGTGGGTGTGAAGATGAATGGGGTTTGAATGGCCTGGAGTCAAGGGCTTTTTATAGATACATAATGCTGCAAGGGCTGGTGGGTAAAGCAGACAGTTATAAATGGGTCTGACTAAGACCCCATTAGCAAAGAGTTATTAATTACAGCCCATGATAACAGATGAATGAGGGAAACTTATTGAATATCGCACTGGGAAAAATAACCTTGTTTAATCTTCATCATTTGTACAATCTTGTTTCTTTGATTTAAAGGTTCTGAAACCAGAAAGGGAAAAATCTGAAAACTGTGATCAAACTCTTGAAATTTACCATATGGTAAGTACAGAAGCATACAGTTTAATGACATATAACAGAACAAATATACGGATCTGATGAAAAATAAAATTTAATTGAAACACAAGATGTGTCTATACCTCTTTCTCTCTCAGATTCATTCCTGATGGGACCACTTTCCCAGTCGATTTAAACTTTGGACCAAACTAATGAACATGAGAGATAAAATCATTGAATTTGTCATTGAGAAATGTAGTTATTAGGGTTACATCAATCTCTGCTACAGATGTAATTTGATCCACCATCTTTTTGTTACCAGACCAGGACACAAAACACAAGTTCTTCGCAGATTTGAAAGATATGAGAATGGAAAAACAGATTGCATCAGCAAAAGTTTTCCCCACAGAAGTTATAATCATGTATTGTATGCCGGCATTAAGCAAAACAAGCATATATTTAAAAGTTCATGAAATAAATAAATAAATCAGAATTGATGTTTTGTAATAGGTATAAAAGGGTTATCCAAAAGAAAGAAATAAAACTAAAGAAATGCATGCCTTCACTGTAAAAGTCCAGAATAAAATGTCTAGATGATGATTATTGCTTGCCTGACCACCTATGAAACTATTTCATTTTTATTTTGGGTTTGTGTATCTAAATTGTAGGTGTTACCCCCATGTCAAAACCTTTTGTCCACTCATTTATTTCCTTCCCAGAGAGAAACAGCAATTACATCCATGTCTATAGTCTGCACTGTGATACTGTGGTATTTTTTGTAATGAAATCATTTAGACCAAAAAACTGTCTGTGCATTTTAATTCTCAAGAACAATTTGCTCTGTAAAACTTTACAGAGCTTGCCAAGGTCAATATATGTTGTGGTGTGTGCATTGTGTCAAAACTTGGTGTGTGCAGTTCCACAGCAATCAAAACACAGTCTTAAATTTCTTTAAATGTTTTATACATCCCTGTTCGCCTAACGCACGTGTCTTTTGGCCAACTGCATGTTAAATTGTTTTAGGTTGCCCTGGGTCAGGATCCTGCAGAGAGTTGCGTGTTTCACTTAATTGTATAACTGCAACACAATGCAAGGAAGTCGTTCCTGCGACGGAAAATATTTCATTCATATCATCGTGTCAAGCATCAGAATCACAGCCATTTGACCCAGAAGCTTTTACCCTTTAATGACTTTCCCTTATGTTAACTTGTCATGTCTCAGTTCATCACATTTGAGCCTGTTCCATGAGTCACACCGTTTACATGGTTTAAGTAATATGTCATGAAACAATCACTTCGCCCACATGTTCAAGAGTCTCTTGAGAGTGCCTGTCCTTCAAAGGATTGTGTGGTAAAGAGACAGCTGTAAATTCATTGTGGTTCCAGCAGTGGGAATGACCGGGGATCAGACGTTTGATCTTGTTCGTGTCTGCCTTACAGCATTCGAGTGGAAACGGAGGCCGGGTGCCTCACAGTTCATTTTCCGGCATTGAGAGAAAGTCAGATTGTCATGACTTGCAGCAGTGTGGTGAAGGAGCTCTCTGTTTCTCAACAGTCAGACCACAATGCCCAGCAATATCCCTGTGGCAAGCCACAAGGGAACATGTATGGAAGGTTTAGAGCAAAACCGAATACAAGTCACTTTCCCTCATTGTTTGAGATTAAGCGTGAGGCCTCCCTCTCCTCTCTATCTGGCACTTTTTTGGCTCTTGCTACCATGCGCCTTTGATCTCGCTCTCAATGGACTGCAGACTGCTGCCAACAGAGTGGCATGGTAAGCTATTATAATCAAATCTAATCTAGCCCTATCTAACAGCAGAGATGGAGTGATATATTTAGACTGTGAACATAAGTAATGAATTTGTGCTGTGGGGTACGAGGGAGAAATAAGTAAAAAAGCTAATCAAGCGTTAGATGTTTTGGCAGGGCTTCACCAGTCAGGAGATTCAGTGAAGTATTGCTCAATCATTTGAAAATGATTAAGTGGATGGTTGGCGTGGAGATGGAAAATGAAGGGAGAAATCCTGCTTCCGTCCAGAAAAAAATACAATTCAAAAATTATTTAGGGTCAGTTTGAGGTCACTAACTTTTTTATTTTATTTCTTTGACTTTTTTTTAGCATGCATGTATTAAAAGACAATAATTGCACATTATTTTAAACAAATGTATTTCATGTAAATGCTATTCTTTCACACTTTTTATTCATTGAAAACTTTTGTCCAAAATAAGCTTAACGGAATGATTTCTCATAATCTAGTTCAACATTGCCATCACAGGAATAAAATTGCATTTTTAAATATATTATAATAGAAACAGTTATTTTAAATTATAATAATTTTTTACAGTAATGCAGCCTTGTTGTGTGTAAGACACTTCTTTCAAAAAATATTTCTCAAAAAATAGTATCTAAATAATACAATATTATTAATATTTTCTGAGTGTGGCTCTTTAGAAGAAAAAAATGCAATACATTGCTGTGTAAAGGAGAAAAATATAAAATAAATAAATAAATACATTTTCATTGAAATGTCTTAATTATGTATTCTCGGCACTGCAGGGATGGCACAGAGCAGATTTCATTTGGCAGAGTAAAGAAGGCTTTTGAAACACAAAAGAATTTGTCGTATCCCCAGACCCATGTATTATTCTGTAGGAAATGTGAACATCTCAGAGGTGCTCTGTCAACATGCAGCCGAGTTGGTGAAAGACCTATTTGTTAGGCGGTGACAGTATCAGTGGGCTCATATCATGTTTGCATATTTGTCTCTGTTTGACAGCAGCCCACAAAAGGGGGAGGCCTGGGGTTAAATCCTGACGTATTGAGCTTCCTCGAACTAGAGGAGTGTGGAGTGACATGTTTCAGACCCTCATACATCACTCTCTTTCTGTCACACATTTTGTTGTCCCCAACTCTCTCTCTTTCTCCAGCTTTCTTTGTCTCTATGTTTCTGTCTGTCTGCATCTCTCTTTTTATCAATTCACATCTTTCCTTGATCTTCTCTTATCATTCTCAGTTTGTCCAACAGCTGGTGTCGTACTCTGTCCAGAACTGTATATGTTCAGAGGACAACCATTTTCTCTCTCCCTCACTCTCTCTCTCTCTGTCTGTCTTTTTTGTCTCTCCTTACATTCACACAAAAATAACACTGCAGCGGGTGATGAGAGCTCTTCTGCATCTCGTCCTCTGGCTTTACGGCCATCTGTGGCCTTCTGAAAAGACTCCACTGAATAAACAAGTCTCATTGCCTTCTCCTCAAAGGCTCCATTTGCTCTTATATTACAGGCCACCTATAAAACGCCCTGTAGGGTGTGGGTCATTCTGTCTATTTAACCAGTTTCCCTTAGTAACAGTGTCAAGCATACCATACATCTGACTGCAGGGTGAAATATGATAATTGTATAGAGAAGTAACTATATAGAGAAGGATTTTCAGATAATAGCATTTGTTGAGTGCCTGGGTCTCAGTTCTGACCTTTTCAATGCAGCTCTATTCTAGGATCGCAGATGTTGACATTCCTTACTGATACATTCTTATCTACAGACACTCTTCAAATATGGTACTCTCTGAAAAATCCAACAAAAAAGACTTTATTTATATGTAAAAGTGTGTGAGTGTGTGTGTGTGTGTGTGTGCATTGTTTATATGGTTTATGAGGATACAAATTTGTATAATGACATGGGTATGACATTGGTATTACAATATAAAGGTTGTTTATGAGGACATTAGAAATTATAAAGGCTCATAAAACAGAATGAAGTTTTTTGAAAAGCTAAAAATTCCTGTAGGTGTAGGGTCAGTATAGGGCAATACCACATACAGTCTGTACAGTATAAACACCATTACGTCTGTGGAGAGTCCCATAAATCACAAAAACCAACATGTTTGTTTGTTTTAAAAAGTCTCTTTTACTTAGAGAGGCTAGATTTATTGAATCTAAAACAGCAATATTGTTAGTATGAAAAATAAAATATGAACATCAGATCAGTGTTGCCCTGGGAACCAAAGAGGAACACCTCAGTGCCTTCATCACTGGCTGATCGGCCCCAGCTGGAGATCGTTAGCACAGATAAGCCATGTGAGGCACCCCGGGGACTGAGACACAATCTATACAGGGCTGAGATCTAACCTGATCTCTTCTTTTCACTCTAGAAACCAGTCTGTGACCGCTCGGCCTGTTTTAATTCCCCAAGTCTACCTCACAGCAGCTCTAAGGACTGGAACCTTCCCAGGGAGACATCACCACTCAGCCCTCTGCACCTTTGTTGAGCACCTTACTTGTTAATAAATCCACCCTCCGGGGCTTTATTTTGAGCTCCCCTTGTCATGGGTTCGTTCTCGCCCATCACAATATATACATACACACATACTGTACATATATATACACCATTGTAATATTACTGTTACTGGGAAATTGGATTATTGTTTTTACTGTATTTTAGATCAAGTAAATGCAGCATTGATGAGCATAAGATACTTTTTGCTTTTGAACTCAGGCTGAACTTTGCAACTATAAAAAGGCCTCATGTATGAAACAGATGTTTAAGTGGAAAACTCCTTAATAAACCTGTTTGGTAATAATGGTGATGAAGGTGATGTCAGAATTGTGGATTCCTTTTAAAACTCTTCCTTATCCATCACAACCAGAGAAAGAGAGAGCCTCATTTCCCCTCCCTCTGCACTTCTACCCTGATAGATGGGTTTCACCCCACAGGCAAGCTACCTGATGAAACGGAGTTTAAAAGAGAAGCGCCGGCATAGTGATACTGTCTGCCAACTTCTTACTCCATATGCAACCATTTATAACATTAATAGTGCACCACAAAATGAGCTGGAAGTATCTTAATGCTACTGCAGTTGAAAAAAACAAACAAAACAAAACAAAACATCTGTAATCGAGTTTTGAATGAAAGTTCAGGAGGAACTTGTTCATCCAGTCCTGTAAAACACAACATAAGTGGCTGCTAAGCAATCTCACTTTAAGGTCATCACCACTCCCAACTCTACCTTATCTAGTATATTAACTAACTTCAAGTTAGTTGTTTGGGTATATCAGGGGGTGCATTCCCTTTTAAAAACAAAAGTGAATCCACTGTGTCTTAAAGGGGTCATTGAATCCAAAATTCACTTTACAAGTTATTTAAACATAAATGTGTGTTAGAAGTGTTTGTACCACCTAGTAATGGCCGCCTAGTGTTTTTGTTTTTGAAAACTTTAAAGCAATAAAAGCAACATGGACTAGAATGGAAAAACAGAGTAGAATGAAGAAAACAGCTGATTTTGACAGAAGAAAGTGTTTTTTTCCCTGCCATTATGAAATTGTAAACAAAGTATGTTATAGACTTTTCATTAAAAAATCATATCAAATTGTGGAAGGTGGGTAGCCAATGACCCCTTTCAGTGATGTCTGGAATAAATGACGACTACTATGTTATTTTTTTACATCCAACAACAAAACACCTCAATCACTTATGAGACGTTATTTGTCTACACCTGCTCCGGCAGAATGTTTACAGCTCACTCAAGGCAGGTCTAAGGTAAAACATCAGTTGTCAGTCAACATTCATGGCAGCAACCTGGATCTGTGCAACATCACACAGCCAAGAATCTTAGAATGGCTTAATTATGATTTTTAAAGATAAAAAAAAACAGCCGTTTTTGTGAGACTGGAAAAAGTGACTCACAAATTAAAACTTATTTGGAATTTGCTTTGACATATTTATTTGCACTTCTCTAAGTAAATGAAACAGACTTCTCCCTTTCTGCAAATGCTGTTTCTTTTTTCTGCCCTGCAATCTGTGTGTGTGTGCGTGTGTTTGTGCTTTTACCCCACCATCTCGGAGACGTTTAGTCTGGGTCTCACTGTGTAGAATGGAGGATGGGGCAGTTTGTGTGCCGTGGAGCATATCTTAAAGCTGACCCTCAGCGTCTCTCATGAAAGAATGTGTGGGCTCCCTGCTCCACTAATCCAACACCTGCCTTACTAAACCCAGCCTGGGCTTGACCACAGACCTCCCAGGTTAGTCAAGCCCTCTCTCAACACTCAGGTGAGGTCTGTACAGCCACTGAATGTCTTGCATTCATTCGTCTTTTAAAAGAAACCTTGCATATGACCTCAGAGATTTTTCTAGTGGAAAGTGAGGGATATGTTTTCCTGATAGGATTTTAAGGAACACATCAATCATGTGTAATGTCATTATTCTGAACGTGTCAGCCAATACTGTAAAAACAACTGTAAAGCAAAACATTCACTCTAGCTTTTTGTTATTTTAAAAACATAGTTCTACCTCTGGTTGTTTTTCATTTGCTTTGAATGAGCTTAGCTGACTTACATATATTCAAGCAACATTAGCCTTTCAATACTGTGCCAATCGGCAAGAGCTGTTTGAATTACCCCAGAACACAGTTTAACCAAATGTTATTCAAACAAATTCTTGTGGGATTTTATGCAAGCAAACTTTTCACTTATCTTTTGCCATTGGTGTGATTAAAAGGTTTTTTTTGTGATTAAAAGACTTAGATTCCATACTCTCTTACTAAAGTCACACAATACATGAGAGTTTATCATGCCTAGTAGAGCACATTTAAGGCCTGCAAGCTGTATTGTTTATCACAAGTAATCTTGATAAAACTTGATTTAGCAAATCATGAAACTGACCCATGTAATTACAAACCTGTATGCATATCTTTCTACTTAAAGTGTTTATTTTGAAGAATGGTGGTAATTTTAGGCCATTGTATGGAAGTCAATGGGACCTGAAACCATGTGGTTAACAACATCCTTCAAAATATCTTCTTTTGTGTTCCACAGAAAAAAAGCCATACAGGCTTGGAATAATATGACTGGAAGTAACTGCTGACAGAATTTTTTCTCAATTTTTTCTCAAATTAAAGAATTTATTTTTCTCAATAGACGGATTTCAATGATTGCCTGCTACAGTGAAAGAGGACTTCAGGATATCATGGATAGGATATTGTGGATTTTCATAGCTGTAGGCTGATCCTAAATTTAAAAAGAACAGGAAGAAAATGGGGAACCAAGATTGAGAGTGGAGGAAAGGGAAAGAATAAGGTGTCCAGGTGCTGGGATTTGGTGTTGAATGTCCACAGAGTGCTTGGGGCAACAGATTTCTCACACCTGATCCGAGGTGTAGTCTCCTCAGAGTATCAGTCGGCAAGTTCTGTCTCTAGTACAAGGTCAT
Organism: Enteromius unitaeniatus; assembly: GCA_032359435.1. Classification (NCBI taxonomy): domain Eukaryota; kingdom Metazoa; phylum Chordata; class Actinopteri; order Cypriniformes; family Cyprinidae; genus Enteromius; species Enteromius unitaeniatus. Next base: position 5,541,109 of record JAUMHI010000041.1, read on the forward strand.
TCAGCAGTAGTTGTGTCACATTTATTAATTTATAAATTACTTAAAAAGAGTAATTTCTTTCTTACTTTGGAATGAAGAAAAAAAAATGAGGCAGCATCATCACATTTGACCCTACGTGCTTTTGTTCACATAGATAGAGTGTTGCTGTAAACCAACAAGTTACGTTTTTTATCTTATTAACTACAGTATTAGCTGTGGAAATGGAATGGAATGTCTCATAAATATTTTACATAAACAAAACATACCTTTTAGAACTGTTTGAATGCTAATTGTTGTAAAGGTTTACTAAAAAGCATTAGCAATTCAAATGTTGTCAATTTTTGCTAAGCAATCACAGCACCAACACAGGTCAAGGTCAAAACCCTGTTCTTCAATCACATCCCACGCTGTTTTGCATTGAATGTGCCCACACTTTTCACACTGTTTCTCTCTTTTTCTACATATCACGCTGCCTCTCACTGTGCCAGTGAGTTAGCGAAGCATTAGAGAGTGCTTCTTAATGGCTTTGCATACAGTCCTGCACACTTGGCGTAGGCTGGACAGCTACAATGGCCTCACAATTGCCCACCGCTTTAAACATGAGTCTTGCCATAGCTAAATGCTGATAAGCCAGCTTGAGCTGCAGCTAGACCTGATGGGAGACAAATAGTTCCTGATAACGAAGTGGAATCCAGACAAAAGCCACCATCCCCCCTCTTACAATGAGGGCCAGAAAAGTAAGAGAAGATTTTAAGAAAAGCCACATGCCACTGAGTAACCGTTGAACCTTAATAAGCCAGTTTAACTGGCCTTATAGGAGATTTGGTGGTGTAATGTTTCCTTAATGCTATGTGACAGTGAACAAGAGAGAGCATTGTAATGAGATACGTAAGAAACTAAATGTTACATGCATCATTAAATATGAAACTTTCACCTCTATCTCTTTCTGTCTTGAAACAGTTTGTCCTTTAGGACACTGAGTGTTCAGTTAGTGAATAACACACCAGGAAGGGTACAATAGTATAAGTAGTATCATATGAACTTTAAACCTGTCTCCTTAAATTACTGTAATGCTTGTGAAAGCAGAAGTCTGAGGGTTTGACAGTTGGCTAGAGTGTTATTTATGGACAAGGATGTGTGTAAAATTTAGGCAGAGGGCCATTACAAGTTAATACGTGAGCTTTTCAGCATTTGCCACTGAATCAACTCTTTGATGTAGCATATGATTGTTTAAAGAAGATGTGAATGTGTGGGGTACATGCCACCTCTTCAAAAAAGAAAGAAACATGCAGCAGTATAATGTTAAATTGCATTTACTTTAAGTATGAATTACAAGACAAGTGTGAAAACAATGAACAACAATATAGCTATTGCTTATTAATGTTCTTTATAATACATTAACTCATGTTCATTTAAAATGCTTTACATCTTTTTCTTTTTTTAGTGTTTCACAAATGATATAAATGTATTGTTCATTATCATATTGTGTTAACTATTTTGCTGTTGTTACTGTATATAAGCTTATTGAAGGGATTTAATAATCTTACTGACACTGAACTGTTGTTACATACTGTATACAGTACAGAGTGGCCCTCAATGGACATTTCTGGTAATTTAAGTCTGAATTTCATTACCGTATACATACAAAATATCAAACCAATTGGCATCTGCAAACAATGAGAGCTTTTCACTGAATTAACTTTTCTGAGCCCCTTTTTTAAAATTTCCTTAAACCAGTTGGTCTCCAGGTCATTTTTCATGAAAGAATAAAGTCAGTTCCTTTAAAGTTCACACAGGTGTCCAAGCTAAATAACCACATGTGTAGTTCATCACATTAACAAATGAACATGTTCCACACATAACAATGGGAAAGTCCAAGACTTTTTGTCTTCACAGTTGTCAACATTAATAATAATAATAAGAAACATTGTTACTAACTGAGCAACAATGATACATGGTAATAACTGAGCAAAAAATTAAAAAAAAGTCTTTATAATTCCAGACTTTTGACCGGAAATATTTATTTAGATGTCCATACATCCGATCCTGGCTGTCTAAGTGTGTGATGGTGGATTTACTGTCCTTTGTACTGCATATTATAAGATCATTTCAATATGAAAGAAATCCGTGGTTGCATTTAAATCATGCCGTGAAACAGAAAAAACTCTCACTCTTGAGCTTTCAGAAAACTAATGCACCGTGTCTTGGAGGCCAGCGCAAGGCCTTTCCCTCATGCTAAAATTCAGCCGTGTTTTTTTTTCTCTGCCAAAGGCCCAAGCTCCAGGCTACGGGTCTCCTGTGAACTCTTTTTCTCCGCACAACAACAGCAGTGCCCTAGCCCTTCACTCAAACTCAGACTCCTCCCACTCCTCTGTCAGCGACATTAGCAGCCCCTGCACTCCCTTTATACATCCAGACACATACTCAGAGGAACAGTACCGGAGCTTAAAGCCTGCCGCTAAAACTCACTGGCATTATGAATACCGAGTAATTCACAGGAAATGGTTACGTGCAGAACTGCTACATAAATTAATGTCTTAACATGTTTTATGCTGCTGTTCAGCTGCTTGGTCCAATTTTTATTCTGTTTTTGAAAATAAGATCATCCAAGCGCTTCAGACAGTGTGTCAGAATCATAACCAAGCGTGTTGGTGCACATCAGTCAAAGTGTGAAGGAATTCTAATGTCAACATCCAGAAGTCAGGAGTTTTCTACATTTCTTGCTGTAATTTTCATTTTCAAGACGTCAACATTTTTCTACTGGTGAAATCCATCAATGTAGCAGAGGGTTATTATTGTATCAAAGGTTAAAACTGTTGGGGAAGAGAAATGACTCTCATTTGTTTCCACATCCACAGCCTAAAAACCCTAAGGGGGACTAGTGTCTTGCTCTTTTTTTTCCCCGTCTCATTCCATTTCTCTTTATTCTACTTCTTTGTTCGCCCAAGTTTACTTTTCTGTGTTCCTCGTTTAGAGTAATATATCTAAATACAATGAAACTTCACTGATATTGTGGTTGCATGCAGATTTTTTGAACAAATAACCAAGGAAAGGAAATTGTGTCATCTCCTTTTTTGTGTGGTGCTGTAACTGTACTTGATGCCCAGAGAAAAATAATTCACTGTAATAAATCTCTTCCCATCATTGTTCTTCTGCCAAAACAAACCTTCTCTTTTCAGCAAACACTGTCGTAAGAAAATAATTATGTGGATCTCCTTTTCTGCTTTTGCCCGCATCCTTCCAGATTCAGCTGTCCTCTTCATCTCCAAACTGCGACTGGTTAAGAATCTTGGCTCAATCTGACAGATCTCAACGCGCACACAAACCATGTGAAATTGAACTTGCGGTCTCATTACCAAACAATGGAATTGAAGCGTGAGTTAGGGCAGTGTTACGGGCTAAACACAGTGAGAATGGCCCATTAGCTTCCCTCACAGGGTGGTTCCCAGCAGGGTTTATTAATGACCTTAGAGTGCTAATGACCTTTCAGTCTTCACTTTCTCTCTACCTGTAAACTGATCCACTGAAAGCAACTCTATTGTCTGACTCTCAGGGCTCTCTGTATCACTCTCTCTCTCTCTCTCTCTCTCCCTCTCACTTGTGCCATTCTCTTTGGCACAGTGTTAGCATTGCCACCTTTCTCCGATTATGAAGGGCCCAGGGAGTATTCCAGATGATAAATCACAATACTGACACAAAAACATACACGTTCAGAATCAGACTGACCTTTGGAGAGGTGTTCTCCTGTATCACTCAGTGGAAACTGAACTCTGTAGACAGCGCAACAGAGTTAGTGT
>JAUMHI010000041.1:5544984-5598917 GCA_032359435.1 Enteromius unitaeniatus
TAAAGTTGTAATAGAATAACATCATGGTTTAAGAATAAAGTCAAAGTATTATGATATAAACATAACACAAAGAGAGAAAAGTCTCATTTATTCTGTTTTACAACAATCTTTTGTGCAATGTTTAAGACTTCTAATGCAACTAGAGATTGCAAAAAGGGAAAATTTTTCAGAGTGTAGAATTGGCACCCACAACAGCAGATATATTGCAATTCCTCAGCAAATATCCAGCCCATATGAAGATGAAAGGCTATGAAAGGTTGATTGTAGGGTGTTGCACATTAGCACTTTTTGTCAAACTACCATATTCACTCTCATTATCCAGTCTTACAGATATTGAAATTACAGTTTGGACTAAATACAGCTGGCTTTCAGTAGGATGTGAAAGAAAGTTCACTGGGATTCTATTTAGAGGTAATTTTTGTATTTATGAAATCATCCAAATGACGTATGTGGGTTATGAAAGATGTGTCATGACCAGAAAAATGTGTTTAGCAAAAAGAACCTTCTGTCTTTTAATTAAATTAAATTGTCTTTTCATTACGCACATGGTAAACAAGTCAGGTTATGTTTCTATATGTCTTTTGATTCAGGGGATTCCCAAGTCATAAAACTCTCCTTCCAAAACATGTAAGTGTTTGTGAAAATCATAAATAGGTGTGTAAACATGTGTTTATTTTTTTTTACAGGAGAGAATAAGCCTTGTTATTTTCTGTGGACTTTCCAAGAGAATGGTAATAATGCCTTCTCTAATTTGCACTGTCTAGAAACCCAGTCACAGGGAACAACAGCAGGGTATATTTGAAACTAACACCTGGAACTTCTTCAGAACTTCAAAGGAGAAGCACAGAAAACGAGGCTCCTGGAACAGTTGGTGTGGATTAAACAAACTTCCCTTCTCTCTGAGCTCAACTCACTGAAGATTCAGAATGAGCTTGACCTCCCTGGTGATTTAAGTACACACAAACGCATACACAACCATACCCATATGAACCATCCCCACAGGCTCAGTAAGTAATGTCTTTTCATCATGGCAATGTAAGCCACATGGGCAGTTTTCCACTATAAATGAGTTGTAAATTTCTTTTACTTTGATCATATGTAGGTCTGAATGTAGTCTTAAGCTAAATACAGAATGATAAATGCATAGAGTTTATTTTAGAAATGAACGCAAGTTCACAAAATATGCTTCGATGCAACTTTCATGTAAGGTTTAATTTACTAATATTACAAAATGCATCATGTATGATGTAATCCATTATGATTTTGCTTAATGATAATTTTCTACATTTACTAATAGATTTTTTAAAGTTGTATAATATTTGTTAATGTATTAAACAAACATCAATTTAACATTAACCGGGTGTTTACATGAAACTGTTTTCAAAAACCAGAAAACATTTTATGCATTGCCAAATGTCAATTCATTTACATTAAAACAATTTCGATGGCCTAAAATGCAAGTTGTTTCAAAGAAAACAAGAGCACGTTTTGACTCATTATTGTCTCTGTGTAGACTACAAAAATTAAAAATTTTGTACATTTGTGCTAATTTTATGCACATAAATCTGTGTGAATGTAGATCATTTTGACAAAATTGAGGTGTGTACAAAGAAAAAAAATGCGAAATTGTCATTTAAACATACCCTGCAATTAACAAATACTTCAGCACATTTAATAATGTAAACAAATTAAACTATAATGTAAAGTATTGATGATCTTGAAAAGTAGTGTATACAATATATATATGTATGTGTATACAGTACTAAATATATATATATATATATATATATATATATAGCCTTGTTTGATCATATTTACCAAGGGTGCCGATATTTTTGGCTTCTAGCTTCTAGGTGTACTGTAAAAGATTCAAGGCATAACAGTTAAAAAGTGAATGCTTAAAATGTGTGTTCATGGGTGAATTTGTAATACAAAAACATCTTTAAGACAGTTCTGAGAAGATTGATACATCTTTTAATGGCACGATTTTATATGTCAGACAATACTTCAAAACACTGAGCATGTACACGGGGAGTATATAAATATAATTTTATTTACAAAACATTTACAAATGTTGCTAGCATTGTTCAAGAAAGGTACAACTTATCGAAAAAAGTGTATCCATTTCCACAAGTATAGCATACAGCATGACATCAATTTACAATAGCTATATCTAATTTTGATTTGGACTTGTTTCTCTCCATTCTCTCCAGTTGTTTGGGTTTTCAATATTCCCCTCCATTTGACCAGACGTAACATAACTGTACATTAATGTGTATGAAAACGTGACCTATAGTTTAAGTTTATTTAAGCATTTCCAGCAGATGTAGGAAAGCCACAGATAAGGGGAGAAAGTGTTATATGAGTCTCTCTGTGGCTCCAGGACCAGAACTGAGCTTTTTCCACCAATTTCACAGACACAAAACTCTAGCTAGAGTTACTACGCAAACAAATCAAATCAATGCAAGTGCTTTCTCAATACATCTACAACTGTCATAAAATTTAACAAAGGTATAAACATTAATCTGTTTATAAAGAAAACAGATAGAAAAAAAGAAGAATTTTTAAGAATCTATTTTACAAGCATTTAATTTGGCAAAGCCTCAAGAGCAAGACGTCCAGAGAGATTTACAAGACTGTTTCCTGTTTGTCTCTAAGATTACAAGTTTGGTGTTGATCGACACCATCATAGAATCTTCATAATGGTCCCTGGTTCTCCACAGCGGAGTATTCTGTCTCAGACACATGTGAGGCATCGATAAGCCTAGCGAGGCCAGTTTTGGTAGAGTACTTGAAGATGAAGGCTTTCATAAGGTCGTAACGGTAGTTCTTGTTGATGAAGTTGTAGATGATGGGGTTCAAGCAGCAATGAAGGAGAGAGAACCACTGAGTGAGATTCAGCGCTGCATAGAGAGCATTCTCCAGTGTGCAGTTGAAGGGAAGCACGTTGAGAAAGGATAGAGTGTCAAGCAGTAGAGCTCCATGGTAGGGAAGCCAACAAACTAGGAAGACCACAATGTAGGTGAAGATAAGGCGACGGCTAATACGACGTTCCTGGTCAGCTGAAGGTTGGATGGTACCAGCCAGGAGGATGTAGAACACAGCAATGACAGGGAAGGGGATGGCAAAGCCGAGCATGAAGAAGCTCATTTGGATTCCAACTGTCCACTCCTTAATACTGTCCACTGGGTACACTGGTTTACATATGATGCTGTCTGAATGGCTGGATTTCTCTGCTTGGAGGAAGTATGTTTCAGGGAGGGCAGCAAAGAATGCCAGCAGCCAAACGCCAACACAGATTAGCTGCCTGGTCCTTCTCTTCTTCTGACTGGGACCATCTCCAAAAAGTTTCACGGACAGGTAGCGGTCCACACTCATACATGTAAGGAAAAAGATACTGCTGAAGAGGTTGACACTGAAGATCAGGTGTGTAATCTTGCACATGGCATCCCCAAAGGGCCAGTGGCCGAGCTGAAGCAGAGAACTAATGGAGACCGGAAGAGTGGCCACTACGCAAAGGTCAGCGATGGCAAGGTTGAGGATATACAGGTGAGTTTCATAACGTTTCCTTTCAGATCGCACATTAACCCACACCACCAAAGCATTGGCAGCGAGGCCGATGATGAAGAGGAAGATGTAGAGAATAGAGAGGGCATAGAGCAGAGCCCTCTGGCTGAAGGTGCTGTGACACACTTCCACATGGGAGACATTATCGTCAATGGCTGAGAAGTTTAGATCACCCAGTGCATCCAGAATGTCATTGAAGTCATTCACGTTCACACTCATCTTGGCACGTCTTCGTTATTGGCACTTTTGGGACACAAGGGCACTGACCTGAAATGAAAAAAAAGGAACTGTTATGACACGTAGGCAGATGAAAAATAACAAGAATAAGGTCTAATTAAACTCAGAGGGACAGAAAAATGGATAACAAAGAAAGTTTATTTATAAAACTCACAAATTCAGTGTGTATTTAAAAAAAAGGTAAAAAAAATATTTTGTTGATAAAAATGTCAGATAATTTGTGAAGAAATATTATGTCTTTTAAGAATTGCACCATTTGACATTTTACAACATGAACCTCCAGGTCACATTTTCTGATATTTAGTAGGTTTGTCTGCATGTTTTTTGAATGTTGGTTGCACCACATGACTGGTTTTGCAGACAAGGTTTTTACAAGTTGTTCAAAATTTAGTTTTAACAATCTAAATTAATAATAAAATAGAGCAATAGTGCTCAAAGGCTTTGCTGTACTGCTCTGCTGAACATAAGGTCTAGATTCCCAGCAGCAAAACCTGTTGGCAGACCTCAGCTGTCATGCAGTGACCCAGTGAAAAACTAAGTAGATATCCATGGAAAATGGGAGGCATTTTCCCTATACAAAAAGTTCAACACAACCAATGGTCCATGCGAAAGAGTACAATGATAGAGAACAGAGTGTGAGGCATTAGAGAGACTGATGCCCATTAGAAGTGAGACAAGTCATAGATAGAAGGGAGGAGGATGGGTGGTGGCTGCTCCCTCTGCGGCAGAGAGGGGTGAAAGGTTCTTTTCTCAATATGATATGCTCAGCTTAAGGACTGGATGCCAGGCTTTGAACTGACAAAGGCTAAGGAGAACAGAAAACAGCCACACTGGCGCTATGTCAAAGTTTTTCATTTACACATTCCCAAACACGCATCTCTAATCACACATTTTTGATTTTCCACCCTCAGGACTTGCACAATAATAAAACATTGGAGCATTTAAGTACGCTTTTAAAAAGGTGTGCTGCGAAGCAGAAATGATAAACACAGTTTTGCTCTTACTTTAATCTGTCGTTTCTGAAGTAAACATGAAAAAATAAGTTTAATATAAACAAGATATCCATTTCCAGTTGGCCTGTTGTGTTTTGGTAAAGAACCATCAAGTGGTAGAATTTGTTTAGGCTTGTTTATTTTCATTCCAAATCAACCCGCTGTTTTGACCCTGGAACACAGTTAGCGCATGACCTTAATATCATTAAAGGAAATATGAGAAGTGACACAGCTGCTCTTAATGCATCCTGTGATCCTTACATACAACAAGAACCTCTAACACAAAGACAGAGCTGGATACAGCTTACAGCTTTCCACTCTGACATCATTAGATTATGGAGACAGAGAGGGCAGCATAAACCTCTGACCTGACTTAGGTGCAATTGAAAAAAGCAGGTGTCATAAAATGTGATGGTCCATTACATACGACCCCAAGCACAACCATCATGTCCCCCAGCCTTGTTGTAAACACTATTGCCTTTACACTGCTCAAACACAGCAGCCCCCTCACCTGATCTCCCGGCCCCAGGCAGCAAGCACACTTGCCCGCACAAAGAGTTAGCTGTGCGGACAGAGACTATCCGTCCAGTGCCCTCCTTCCCCCTCTCTCCCTGTCTCTCTCACTTGAAGTCTCTAAGTTCCATAGAAACTCAGTATTGTTTCACTCCAAGTGTTTTGTAAGCATGGAGGACATCATCAGTCATGGTTAAAGCATGAAATCGTCACCCTAAGTGTTATTGTAAGTAAAAATAATGTAACAATAATACAATGAGCAAAACAAATCCCATGAAAGTAAACTTAAGGTGGATGAATACTACATACCAAGAAATGTTATTTAGTAATGCCACATAACGTCACTATATTACTATAGTCTCCTGTAGTTAGTAAAAAATAACAAAAATGGGAAATTAAATGTTTAATGTAAATATTTTTTTGTTTATAACTAGAAACTACTGCAAAATAGTAGCTAAGTTAATGATAATAGAAAGTCGCCCGAGTTTCATTGCTCATCACTGAAACCACCCTTTGGTCCCAAATTCCCGTAAAATTCACATTCTCGACAAAACGCGGCTTCTCTATACCTCAACCTCATTTTTGTTCATGAATGGATTCACAGGAACTGAGAAAACAGACCGAAAGAGTCTCAAAAGAAAGAGTTCCTCTACCTGCCCCCTTTATACAAAACACAAAATTGCTTAAAATAAGGATTTTAAATAATGTATACTCTAATGTGCAACATCGTTCATTTTATGGTATTTAAAATTGAAGCGGACAAGTGGTATTAAAGGGACAAATCCGCGGGAACCACTGCTAATCCACACTTCCAACTGAGAGTTTCGGCTCGCCTAAAAGAGTGCTTTATAAAGTGCCTTAACTTTTTCAAGTGTAAAATTAGAGCAAGCTACGCAAGGCTTTAAAGGTTATATTAAACCTGATAACTTATAACACCTTTTATGATAAGTGTTAACTGTTTGGATATCATTAGGTATGGTCCGGCACGCGTATGAAAAGGCTGCATTTAAAGACCAAATCCTTCACGCGCAAACACGTGAACACACAAACAAGAGGTAAAAAAAAACAACAACTTACAATCCTTGCGGTTTGTTTTGGAGCTCCTGGACTTTTTAAATGTAGCCTTTGGTAACGAGATACCGAAGCCTGCAGAAAATGTCAAAGTCTTGTAGCTATCCGCACGAGAGGATGGCGTGATTGTCTCTCTGCGCTCCGACTGCACTTGCTGATATAGTGCTGCGAGTAACGCCTCCCGAGGCCGATCGGAAAACTGAATCACTCAAGTTTCTGTCCAACAACAATGTGAGTGGCGGACGTGCGACACATCGGATTTCCACTCCCTGTTTAAATAGCGATATAAACAAAAAAGACTGTTCGAATTTCAGAATAAGCTTTTGTGCTTTTGTTTTCGCACGAGAGTTGTTTAGAAAAAAATAAAAGAAGCATACGTATGCGAAAGTTTCATTGAGGACTTGTAAGTCCTTTTAAATTTCAGAGGCTGAAATATGTTTCAAGTACAAACATTTTCAAGAGATCAGTAAAGCATTTGAGATTTTTTGCACGTTTAATTTATGAATAGCCTACAATTAATATTTTATATTGCTAACATGCCATTCTCTGTACCATCCGATCTTAAGTATTCTGGTTTGTAATGACTAATAATAAGTTCATATGCAAGTATTCAAATAAAATATTATTATAGCACTATTGTCATGTCATGCTTCATTCTCACATAAAATGCAACTTGCAACATGCTGTTGTTAGTAGCAGGTGAATTTTGTTTTGTTATTTTTCCTGTCCCACGACTGTTTTATTCTTTTTGCATCCTCTTGGCAACCCCACAAAGACTTCCAGGCAGTCGGCTAAATTTAACCACAAGAAAGCTCACCTGTTCTGAATCTTTAGCTGGCCTCTGCTCAGCTTTATATTTTCTGGCTAATGGCCAGTGCCTATTGTGTGCAACATGGAAAAGTGGAAACTGAAATGAAACATTCTCAATGGTATCAATGGAATCTTAATATGATAAATTGTTTAGAAGTATGGATTGAACGGTGCATTTGAAGTAGTACTGCATCGATTCAATGTGAGGGTACTGATGGAAAGAGATAAGCCATAGATTCAATTGCAACCACAACATTACACAGAAAAGTTAAGTGTTGCCAGCATTAGTTTTTGATTGTGTGAATAATTTGAAATAACTGATCAATGTAAACATATCAACTCAGATGGTACACCTTCCAAAAGAATAAACATAAATGGGAAAATACACATTAAACATATGCACACATGCAAGGACTTTCCAGCACAACAGTTCCCACATTAATGGAAACTTCACACCAGTGCACCAACATTAGATTATACAATGGTCTCTTTTTGAAGACCATACAGAGTGGAAACCATCAGGTCTTTTCGTGCATAGAAAATCAGCAGTTGAAAAACATTTGGTTTTAGTTAGGGGCGTAGTCTGGTAAACCGAGACATGTTCCAAATTAAAGATTGTTAAAATGTTTTTTCAATCTTATTAGGTTTTTACTAGAGCCTATTCTATGTCTACAGGAATGGAAAGGAAAGGTTTTCACAAAATAACACTGGTTTTGGATTCAGTTCTTGCGGGGTTTAACACAGCCTGTCTATAAAACAAAACATCACAATTTTTTTTAAACTTCATTGTTGACAAATTTATTAACAAATTGCTATCAGCAGCCTGTGGCTGTTCACATCTCATCATAGATTGAAGCCTGCATAACGGAACACAGAACTCTTTTAGACACTTTTATCCGTGGCAGGACCACCAGGAAAGTATGAGACAAGGACAAATGATGCATCCATTGATAAATAAATTGCACATTCACAGTCTGCTCTTACATACCTACCTGCCCACATGGTCTTTCGGCTATAGAATTTAAACAATATGTGGCAGAGACCAGACTTACAAGCAAAGGCATAGCTCACTTCCAACGTGACGGCAATTATTTATTAGCAAAACATGCTGCGTCAGAAGACTCTGTTAACAAACGGCCAAACTGCATTCATACATTGAATGAGCTGAGCTACGCAAGCGTGGCGTCGTGGTGTGTTGTGTTGCACAGCGGGATGCCAAACAAGAGCTTGTTAGTAACAGAGGCTTGACATGCTCGCGGCTTATCGGATAAGATAAGAAAACGATGAAAATGAACGGCTAGAGCTCTCATTATGTCTTAGAATCGCATTATGCGTTATACTTGATAGAGTATTGTATTCCGTTTTTAACTAGTTGCCTCTATCTGCCCCCTTTCTCAGAAGCAGTGAGGAGGCTTTGATCTCGTTGCCATGGCAGCTGTCACAAGCGCGGAGCAAACCGCAGCCTGCCTGGCGCGAGACTTGTCTAACTCTAGTTAAAAATGCTTAACTAATGAATTCTAATCAAGACTCACTGCTCGGATGCTTTACCTCGCTTCGTTTAACCATTTCATTTTCAAGAGCGGCGCCTTGCAATTACGCTTTCCCTCTGATATTTAAAATACAGCACTTTCTAAACTCGCGCGTGGAATCAATAAGGATGTCGCAGAGGTGAGTAATAACTGCGCTTGTGCTTTGCGCACTTCACCGCGAAACGGGAATGTTGACGTGATGCCAAGAACCACCATAGTGTTTATAATTAACGAAAATCGTAATGTCTATGTAAGAAGTTGAATAGTTGTTACAGCTATTAGGCAAACTCTAACAGTCAGACTCGTCTTTATATGAAGGAACCGTGCAACATTTCTATGTATAAAAAAGGAAGTTGCCAAAATAGTTATAGTAAGTATAGTATGTCTACTAGCATAAAGTCTACATTGTATTGCAGTTCCTATGACAACACAGAGACAAACTTCTAAGAACCAGCAGTAATTCTGTCCTCAAAAAGGAGCTATTCAAATCAGCTTTGGTGTGGGTGGAAGCATGCTATTTTCAGTCATCCTACACCATTAGTTTTCTAAAGAGGAGCATTCGATTTACAAGTACTGCATTTGTTGGAAGTACTTCTTAAATTTCCCACGCAAGGGAATTTTTCCTCATCATTCATTATTTTCTGTGCATTTTCATTCGTTTCTGTAGATTTGTAGTGAACTGTAGTATTACTGCCTTTGTTGTCTGCCATATTTAAGATACCTCTAAGAGCCGCCTCTCTATTTTGTTGTAAATGTTCTTTTACAGCTACCCTTCTATCCTCCTCCCACAGCTCCTCCCAGCCCCCCCTTCCTCCTCCTGCCCTAACTATCTCGTCCCCTCCTTTGATTTTGCCATCCCTACAATTTGAGTAGCTCTTGGCAGTGCTAATGCCCAGAGGGGAACAATACTGTATGGGCCTATCAGAATAAGAAAAGAAGGTGGTTTCACCCTCGCCATGAACTCTTTCAACAATCACAAAAGAAGCACCCACTCGCAAGGCAGTCAAAGAGGTCAGAGGACATCTGTGGAATTCACGTGTATTCAACTTTAGAAAACGAGGAAGGGAGAAATAATGTTTGTCAGGGGATTTCTTCTATTATGTGGTTTAATATGCTGACTTGGCGGTGAAATCAATGTGCGTTCTGTGGTTTCCCACATTTAGGTTGCACTGGTCAGGCTAATTTTGGCCTGAGGGTCTAAAATCCGAGGGTCGGAAAAACTTCCCCAGAGGGCAGGTGCTCTCAACAGGTGTAATTAGGCCTGTTAACAAGTACTACTGCAGATTTACATGTCTCCGCTGATTCCATTTCAAAGACAGATTGCTGTGGAAGGCCACAGAGCTTTTATATAATAATAATAATAAGAAGAAGAATTTATCCATATTATCCATACACAAATAAATTGACAGTAGAAGTACATAATACAATTTAAAGGACTGTTATTGTAAATGTATTCTCTTTCCTCTATTCAGTTCATATGGACAAATGTGGGATGCTGCTCAGGGAGCTTTGGAGGACCTTTTGGAGGATGAATATCCCACAATGCAGCTCCATCCTCAAAAGGATCGTCTTCACGTCTTTCAGACGCTGGCAACTTTCTACCTGCGCTACCTGAAGATATTCCGTGCCCTGGAGGAGGTTTATGATCAGATTGTTCACCCCCAAAAGAGGCGTGTTGTGCACCAGGTTCTTGAGGGGGTGATGGGACGGATTGTAGAGCTGAAGAACGAGATGGTGGAGCTGGAGTACTCTGAGTTTCACTACTTTGATGACATATTGCAGGATTTCAAAATGACACCTGTGAGTGAGATAACAAAATATACTGTTGCATGAACAGAATGCTGGGAATGTTATGGTATTTTGCGGTTGTAGGAGGGTAGAGAGCCTGGAGGGAATTTAGGAGATTTGGAGAAGATTTAACTGCTCAATGTCAAAGAGGATTTTAGTGAGCTAAGCTTCTTCTTTTTCTCTAAATTTAGTGGATTCTAATTGGGGTCACTAGTGCACAGATTTTACCTTCTCTATTCAGGACTGTAATAGCTGGAAATAATTTTAATCTCGTTTTAGGAAGATCTTGAGGTCCCTATTCCACGCTATTTTGTGAGGGAGAAGATGAGGGCACTAAAAGAGAGAGAAAAGATGTTGGCCCATATTTTGGCTAAAGGAGGACGACTGGAACGTAAAACTGTGAGTGTGTCACAGTCAATGAAATAGAAAAGCTCTCCATACAAATGCATGCAATGCAAGACAAATAATAATAGCTGTGCCAAATACTGGAGGTGTGTGGTTCTGGTTTTTGGTTAAGCAGGTGCCAGTTCAGTCCATGTCTGTGGAGCGGGCTGGGTGGCTGCTGCAGGTCAGTGAGCGAGCTCGGCAGGGAAGACTGAGAGCTCACTTCATGAAGACAATTCGGCAGGAGGAACAAAGAAGACTTCAGGGTAACTCTACCATGCCGGACCCTAACCAGGCAGCCACCTGCATTCAGAAGGTATCAGACATCACTTGGTTGTCAACCAAAACTTTATTACTGATGCATAGATGGGTTTGAAACTGCCAAAAAAAATGTGGAAAACTTTTATGCAGTGAAATTAATTATTACTAATAATTAAGCTCACTGCATAAAAATCACTGCATAAAAGCTTTATATTTTAAAGGAATAGTTTTTTAGTCTTTTGTTTTGTCATTACTGTTAGTAATTCTGTTGTGATGTTAAAGGCTCATATTTTTACATTTTTCACCGTTCTTGGGATTTCATGCATGAAGTCTATTGACATTAGAATCATTTAAAATGATATGACAAATATCTTTGCTTTTTAATGTGATTTCTCTTTCAGAAACAATAGCATAGGTTTGTGAAAAGTTCTAGAAAACTAGTTGCTATCTATTTTTGGTTAGTATGCTCCTAACTGGAAGTTTGCTGAGACATTTTAAGTTGTTAATTTCAGATTTTCACATTGACTAAACAAAGTAGCATTTACTTAGGGCAGTTGAGACAATTATTAGGATTATTATTTATTGATCTATTGGTGAACATTTCTCACTGGTATTCATGAATGAGTACACATTCAGTATGCCAACTGGCCATTGAGAAAGTAAAAAACTTTTATGGCCCTGAAGATTATAAAAACATAACATTGCACCAATAAATATATCATTATCTAAATTGAAGTTGATGATCTACCATAATACACAAGGGAGGTAATGTCTGCTGCCCTACCTGTGAATGAACTCAGATGCTGTAGAGGTCAGGCCATCTCCTTTCACAGTCATCAGTTGTCACATTTGACATGAAGTCCACTCACAAAGGACTATGAATGACATGCGATCCCACCCAAGCATAAAAGATATATGTCCAACTCATCTGTGGGAATAATGTGCTTGTACGCCCTTTGGCAGCAGGAGGGAGATTAGCATTGTAGTGCTGAGAGATGGGAAAAGGAAAGCATTCCTGGATTTTAGGTGTTGTTTTTCAATGCCATCCTAATCATGAAATCCGAGCTCATGTATCCTGACGTCTTTTTGAGTGAGTGTTCGCTACGGTTGTTGAACCCAGACACAGATGTAGCCTAAAAGAGATAGCAGATATGATTTTGGAGCTCTGAAGTTTTTTGCAGTGCAGGTGTGAAACTGACATTGCTGAGTGAAAAGGTAAAGAAAAAGCATAGACGAAGGTCCTCATGGGTAGCCCATGGGTAATTCACTTTCAAATAACTCATGCAACAAGCATTTTGTGCTGTGAAGTGAATGCGATTACAGGAGGTGATAAACAGAGATTTTGGGCTCTCACACGGCGAGGCTGTTTTCACAAGGCCTAATCCTCCCTTCGCTCTTATTCTATTGCTCACAGCAAAGCAGATTTCTGTGCTGCGAAACCCTGGAAACATAATCCTCTCTCTTCAGTTGGCTATTGCTGTTTTACCATCGATGTCATTCAAACTAAAAAGGAGGATTTATTTAAAAAATACAAGAAAAATCCTTCCCTGCATTTATGAACTGTATCCTGAGTCTTGAGATTGATTTGCCGTAGTAGTTGAGGTTATCTAAATATGAACCTCCCACATCCTTAAAGACAAACTTAATGATAAAAATCAGTTTGTTAGAATTTCAGTTGCTGTTCCTCTCATCTAAAAGTCCACAGTGAATGCAAGAAGACGGTAGATTGTTTCTTACCAGATAACAGAAGAGACGAAGAATGTACTTGATGTCAAAGTGACTATGATAGTATCGTTTCTGGTATGTGTCCTCAGTTTTCTGTCTTTCCTGCTGTTAGGATGTGTTTTGTCTTCTAGGTTTGGCGGGGGTATCGAGACAGGAGGAGGGTCAACAAGGAGTGTCTAGAGGAGATGATATTTTTGGGAATGGTAAACACCAGGATGCTCTGCTAATTTAATGTTTGTGAAAAGCAAGTCTTTTCATGAATTTGTTGTTTTGTGCATATCTTTTGCTATTTTTAAATAAACCTCATTCAGAACTTTTTGTACGCTTTGTTGTCAGTTTTTTCCAACTCTTTTCTCCTGGTGCCCTGTTTCCAGATACCAGCCCAGCAAACGACACCCAGCCCTTCCAAACTGCATGCCCAGCAGGTGGAAAGCAGGAGGCATTGTGTGCAGGAGGAGCATGAGGCTGAGTACCAGAGGGCACTGGTCAACATTAAAGAGTCAATACGGTCTGTCGATGGGCCAGATATTAAAGAGAGCCTGCAGGAACAAATACGCCAGTGGTTTCTTGAGTGTCGGTAAGTCATACACAAAAATCATCTATAAGCAAATTATAAGCTGGGTTAGAGTTTAGTTTAAAAATTCATAGGTGGGTCAAAGATGCATTGTTTTTTATCTATTCATTTATTGAGGAAAAATGCAATTCATGCAATGATTTGGATACATATCTTATCAAGAAAATATATTTTAATTATTTAGTTAAATAGATAAGTGAATGAAATATAATAAGTCAAGATCCGATCGGGCATGTTCGGGGGTCTTCTCGTCGAGAAGAGCACCAGTCGACGAACAGGTTCCATTTCAACGCGTAGGCAGCTCTAGTAGAAGGCGCTCTCACAGAAGAAATAGTGTCGACTACCCCTTGAGGTAGGCCACTTAGAACCTCCGCGTCCCGTCCAGGGTCCACAAATCTGGGCGCGGATGCCACAGGGTGCCCCGTCTCTGAGTCAGTAGATCCTTCCTCAGAGGAATCGGCCAGGGAGGGGCTGTCGCGAGGAGAATAAGTTCGGGGAACCAGGTCCTGGTGGGCCAATAGGGGGCTACCAGCAGGACCTACTCCTCGTCCTCCCTGACCTTGCACAGGAATTGAGCGAGAAGGCTCACTGGGGGGAGCATAAAACAACTGGCAATGAGAGGTTTCTGGAGACGCGAACAGGTCTACCTGTGCCACACCGAACTGCTCCCATATCAACTGGACCATCATGGGATGGAGTCTCCATTCTCCAGGGAGCACTTGGGCTTGAGACAGCTCGTCGGCTGTCTGGTTGTAAACAACTGGAATGTGAATGGCGCGAAGCGACCTCAGATGCTTCTGACTCCATAAGAGGATGTGGCGGCAGAGCTGCGACATACGACGGGAGCGTAGACCACCTTGATGGATGATGATGTACGCAACGCTCGATGTGTTGTCTGTACGGACCAGAACGTGACGGCCCTGTAGGTGCTCTTTGAGGCGACCCACAGCTAGACTAACTGCTAGCCACTCGAGGCAATTGATGTGCCAATGCAGATGAGGTTCCGTCCAAACCCCCGAGACTGCATGCCTGAGTCCAATTCCATCCCGAGAAAAGAGATCCTCTGCACCGGACAGAGTTTGCTCTTTTCCCAGTTGACCTGAAGACCCAACAGGCTGAGGTGTCGTAACACCAAGTCCCTGTGATCGCACAACTGAGCTCTGGACTGAGCTAGTTTTAACCAGTCGTCGAGGTAGTTGAGAATACAAACCCCTTTCTCCTTCAGAGGAGTCAGGGCTGCCTCTGCCACTTTTGTGAACACAAAAAGCTCCGGAACCGGACGCCTCATGTCCTGAGCCGTACTCTTCTCCCGATGCAGTAACCAACATCTGGTCGTCAGGGGGAGCCCCAAAGGAAACATCCAGCACCATTTCCGATTGACTGGGCTGCCCCGATGGAAACTCCATCAGTGTCGGAGCGCGTGACAGGGGTCACCGTCACCATCAGGCTTGCCCTCTCTTCCCCGGAACCGGAAGCTCCACGGACACTGCCAGTGCGAGCACCAGAATGCGGAAGAGGAATAGGGACTTCCCCACCAGCCATGACTGTCCGCCGGCACCAGGTAACGGCCACATCCAACAATGCACAGATGGTAGGACATCCCGAAGGAAGTGTCTTTGAAAAGACGTACCACCCATGAGTACTATTTTAGCTTTTGCTCTTTTTGTGAAAGGCTGAAGCCAACAGGCAAGATGGTCGCTCGGTAAACAATGCAGATACAATTATTGCACAAGCAGTGCAATACAATTGTTACCGCCACTTGACTGGAACCACCGTCACTGCAACGCCGTAACAGCAGCCTTTCTCCGTCCTTTTGCAGAGTAGAATGGCTCCAGGAACGTTCGCATGAACTGCTCGGCTCCGAAGCGAAAAGCTAATGAACACACCACGATTGGGTTCAGCTGATCCTAATCAGCGTATGCCAATGAAATTCATTGGTGTGTTTGCATACACACAGAGTTGTTTTGGCACCTCGAAGTGAGATTCCTATTCGTCGGTCACCGACGTGACGTCTAAGTGACCGACTGAAAGGGAACTGCACTTCCTACTGACTATATGTCAAGGTCAACTTTTAATAAATATTGAAAATATTTATTTATTTCAAGTATTGAAAATACATAAAATTTTTAATTAAAATATATATTTTAAAACATTTTTAAAAGAATGATTATAATGTGTTTGTTCACATGTATTAAATCTGTACTAAAATATGTTTATATTTATTTGTAATATTTACATTATTGGAGTCAATCAATTGTTATTAAAAAAAGTTGTAAAACTGATATTATTAAAGTTTTTCAAAACCATATAAAACAAATATGGATAAATGTAAATAATAAATTGGCAAACATGTTTTAAATTAAAATATATTTTCTTTATTATGGACAGTGTTATAGAAAGCTGTAAGTAATTTCAGCAAATTTCAATACAATTTTTTCCATTTATGAAAAAAAGGCCTTTTTGTTCCTCAGCATTTCCCTCAGTTACTATCTCTGGAACTAATCACCTATATGCAATCTTCTACCTCTTAGACTTCCCCTTAGCCAGTGTCTCCTTTTGCTAATCTGCTAATTTTCTTCCCCACTCTCAAGAGCTTTTTCTTGCATCTCCATTTGCTCAATCCATTAATTCACTCTAATTGCAAAGTACATTCCTGATCTTTCATCTCTTCTTTTGTACAGATACTGGAATGTAAGCAGTCAAGGCGATGGTCACTTTTACCCAGGGCTGTTTATGCTTAGCTAATGCATGTGCTATTTTCAAGTGTGTAGAGTGAGACTGGACTGATTAGTGCATTCCAGCCTGATTTACGGCCTGCCACTGCATGCTGCTGCCCATTAATGCGGAGACAACAGTCATAAGTCATCTCAGTTGGACAACACAATGTTGTGGGGGGAGTGTTCAGTAGCTTTGTCTCCGGTTAGTGGCCCCTTTCTCTGGCCCCTTCCAATGACCTAGCTGGGCCCCCGCTGGTTGTATAAGGGATGTATGGGATACCAGGTCAGGACCTGCAAGGTGAAGTATGTTGGCGTGGTTTCCATGTGCTGATGAAGTGGAAGAGCGAAGGTGGAGTATTTGAACAGCCAGACAGACATATGCTGTAAAACATATAAACACTTTTTTACTACAATTTTCATCATGCTTACATACAATTGGGTTTCGGGAGTGAAATTCAATTAAAGGTTTTTTCGAATCAATATGATTTTTTGGAATCCATCTATTAATGTTATTATTTACTTATTATTGTTATATATAATATAATCATGTTTAACAGCTGAATTGGTAGTGAGAAAATACACTTTTCCATGATGCTGTACAAACAATTCATAGCATGAGATTAATAGCATGCACGTCTAGGCAAAACGTAAGCAAGAGCTTACATGAAATGTCCATTCCTAATAAAGTTTTAATTAAATAGTTCCACATTTATTCATGTTCATTGTTTTAGTTGGATTATGTTAGTCTTCATATGATTGTAGTTCCTTCCCTTTCTAAAGCTGCTAAGTGCACAGCCTTTTTGTCCAATTTTCAAATACTTTCTTGTTTGCAATTCACCTTGTAGGTGGTTGGCTTGGTTCATAACATAACACTTCAACAAAGATTTTTTATGTGAAAATGGAAAAATTACAACATCACTGAACAATAATGTATGGGCAATAATGCACTCTACACTGAGGTAGCTGATACAGAAATCAGCGCTTTCATCATTGTACAGTCCCTTTATTTAGGTGTTGAATAAAAAGTATGCTTGGTTTATTCAAAATGAAGTGAATCTAGATGATATTTTTTCTTTCAGTGAGCAGATTTAGTTGAAATTCAATCCTCTGCATTACAGTAGTACAGCTTTCAGCATGAGCTACCGCATTAGAAGTGAGTTTTAGCAGTGAGCTACTGATTAAGTTAGCTAGTACGTAGAGCTCAGGCTGGACTCTGACTGACACTTTTACCCTGTTATTCTAAACCTGCCCCAACTCCCCTAAGAGTCAGCGCTGGACCTGGCTAATGTATCCTCCCCATGTGTGAAGTTCACAGTTCAAATATGATTGATTTGCCTTTGTTCACACGATCTGCTTTGTTTATCTATATGTTCACACAGACTTGAAGTCTGTGTTACCTCATCTTTAAAAAATCTTTAAGGAAAATTGTGTTTTTCACATAGAGTTCTTCCCATATAGTTTCCGTTTTGGGAGTGAAATTAAAAAAAAAAATTGGGAGTTAAATTTTAACCGAAGGTTTATGAGTAATAGGTGTTTGTGTAGATCTTCCTCTGTGCCTTTCACATGTTTAAAAACATTCTAGAATTTAGCCTTATAATGTATTAATATAAATATAACTCATGTAATATAATATTTTTTTTAATTAAATAAAACATTACATTATTGCTGTTTTGTGTTTCAGAGATGCCACAGGGAAGTTCCCCGACATCCCAAGTCCAGATGATGGAGGATCTGCATCTATATTTGCTCAGAAGACACCAGAACAGGTTATTATTAGTCTACAACATCCATCCAAAGACTATCCATCATACTTTTGCTTATAAATATTATTTGATTTCATATCAAGATATTGCTTGATACTGTCCTTTTTTTAGATACAGAATAATGTTTTTCATGAATGCTTGTTTAAGAATGCTACCATGTGGTCTTTTGAAGGTTGCTGCTGAATTTGCTGCTAAAGAAGAAGAGAGTGAGAAGAAGAAAAAGTCAAAAAAAGATAAAGACAAACGGAAAAGAAAAAACGGGAAAGGAGATACAGAGGTGGGGCCATGCCTTGAATAAAACGTATCACTATTGCACAGAAATCAATAAAGTATTTTTAAAGTATCTGTATCTGAAGAATTAAATCAGCTGATGTTGCACAAATTTGAGTATCCGGTGACTGAGATGACCTTTGCGGTCATGCCCATACACAGTGAACCAGACTTGGTTGAACTGCACAGTGCTGACTTTAGGTGGAAAATTTGATTACAGATTGGGTATTGAAAGAAAATCACTTTGTTTTCCATTGTACGTTCTCATTTAGTGTTTTTTTTCTTGACCTTGTCAATTATTGCAACCTTATTTTGTTACATCTCCATTTCAAGCAGGTTCTTCTAACCTTTAGACTTGTTTGCATTTCAGTTAGATGAAAGCAGAGGGTTATAGGCGTTCCTTTTAGCATCTGTGCTAGACAGTTTCTTTTCATACATTTCCCTGAGGCGAAAAGGACTAAAGTTTCCATATATTAAGTTAAAAGAGTCATAAATGAGAGAATTATGACATATTACAGCAGAACTTGCATCATTCCATCTTAGAAAAAGACATTTAACATACTCAGTACGCTCATATTGTCATGCATAATTGCGCACTGTAAATGTCAGAGAACTGTAATATCCTTCTGTTCAGGGTAGATTAAGATTAGGAATGCTGAGGATATTAGTTTGTTAAACTCATCGACAGTCTCCGGAAATATCTGTGATTTCAGCAAGGCGTTCCTGCTTTGTTCCAACTACATTTGACTGTATCCTTGATAACCTCTTGCTCTCCTTATTCAGAACTCTTCCTCTTGTTAAACATAGATATAGCTTGTGTTTTCTGCACTACGACATCCAGACTTCCTGTGTTCCAATATTTTACTTTCACAAAAAGTTAAGATAAACTAGACGAATGATGTTTTGAAGCTTAGGTGCGGCAGCCAGAAGTGATTTAAGTTCATGTGAGGTTTAATGTTCTGTGAGCTGACCTCTGAATACGCCGACCAGTGGCTACTGTGAGGCAGTCAAGCGACGATAATGCCCGCTCATGCTGATTGGCTGCGTTCCGGAGTTCTAGAATGAAGTCTTTGTTCATGCTTTCCTTCATAAGAGCACCTGTAATCCTCATTGGAGAGCTGAACCACTGATATCTGCTCACAATGAGGCCGAAAGACCAATCTGACCTTTTTCAAAGGCTCACATCCTGTTTGAAAGCTGAGCCTTTCAATAGTTAATTAAGGAATTTTTGTCGGAGCTCTTATGTTGGCCTAGTTCAGGCCTAGTTTAAATTTTCAAGTGGCACTCAAAGGCTCCTTGTTTAAGAAAAATGAAGGCAGTACCAAATACGCAGTTATACAAAGAATGTTTTCAAATCTGTGATTAGTAAATATTTACCATATTTCCACCACTACAAACCAAAATATGTTTTTAATTTATTTGATAAAAACAGCATGACTGAAGTAGAAATATTTTTAATAATATAAAAACATGCAGATTTAAAATATATAAAAATAGCCAAAAATAACTAAATACATAAATAAAAGTAACTTATTTTTAAAACCTGTATTTTTATTTTTTCCCTATATTATTATTTTTTTAATCTTAAAATATACATATGTTTTTGATCCCTATATTTGACAATATCAATTAAACCTGGCACATAAATGCTTTTTGCTCCTGACCTGGGCCCAGGTTTCTTTAATATAATCTGCTAGATCCATTTGGAAGTTCTGTCTAATGCCACATGAATAATCATAAATCACTGCTCCCAGGCAGTGCCTTTCATATTTTCAGATGGATTTATGTCTCTTTTGGGGGTCATTAGCTGCTAATGGAGAAATGTGTTTAAAGAAAGACAGCCCATAAATATACAGCCTCGATTTGGCTTATTCTTTCTGAAAATGCTGTACTCCCAAGCAGACACACTCTGCGGTTTCGAGTGTGTGCTTGTGACGTGCAAGCCAAACATTTGCAGGAGTATGTGAGGACGTTGATTTACTTTTAATGCGCGACCCCTAGTTGAGAGAAAGGAAAACAGGAGGCACCGTAAATCACGCTCGCAGCATCGCGTTCAGCCCCCGCTGTGTATTCACATCATTAAAATGCCAGTGCTGAGGGTGACCCCTCACCACAGCAGTGCGTAAGAACATCGTCCTGGGAAGAGCTTTGATCACTCATGTGCAGTCTCTCTGATTGATCCATAACTTGACTTCAGTTATTTCAGAGAACTTGTCCACCATGTGAAGTTCGTATGCAAAAAAACAGTGATGCTGTGCTTGTGATGGACCCACCTTAATACAAACTGCATGTTTTGCAGGAAGAAGAGAAGGGGTGGAAGATGACTCCCAGTAACTTCCTTCCTACAGTAGTCGAGGGAGCCAAACTGTATAAAGGTAAGCGGGAGATGACGGCAAAAGGGTGCAGTCTGCGTGTCTGTCATCGAAAATAAATGCAGCTTTTCCCTGACAAAATGACTGATTCTCAACAATGTCAACAGTGTTTGTGTGAGGTCAATGAGTGAGTGAGCTTTCATCACAGTTGTGGCATGAGATGTGTCTGGAATACGTCTAAGTAACCAATAATGATAGGGCCATGTCAGATTCTCAGCTCAAAACCGGTCCAGATGGTTCCCTACCCCACATGGAACTTTTTTCCTCTACGTCTTTTTCTACGTCTTTCTCCTTCCCCCTTCTTTTGTGACTAGAGATACGTTTTCTTGCCCTCTCATTAAAGCAGAGTCTCTTGACGCCAGATTGAAGTCCAGCTCCTCCTCGTTCTATAATCAACAGCAGTCGTCTGTCACTCCCCCGTTGCCTCGGTTTCATGACAAGAACAGTTTTCACAGGCCATATATCTCACTACATTTGTTTGTAGGAATTCATCCAGTTCCTTCCAAATAATTGACACTGTAAAACCTCTGATAAATTTACAGTAAAGAACTGGCAGTTGTAGATGCCAGGGATTCAGTGTAAAAAAAAATATGGTGTTTACAGGAGGCAATTGGATTCTTGTATATTTTACAAATCTTGATGATTTAGATCAGCCCCGAGAAGGAGTAAACTGACATACTTGAAGTTCTCAAACTGTGTTACACATATAAACGCTGAAATAAACATTGAGTAAAATAAAAAATAAGAAAAATAGTCAACACACTCTGATAACAGCAATTATATTTAATCTCAAAACCATATGATATAGTACATCTTGGACCTTATAGTATATGGAAACATATAACTTTTCTAAGTTTTAAGGGTTTGGTAAAGGGTTATGCCTTATGTTTTTATATGCAAATCAGATCATAATTTATTGTGAACAACAATGGAAAGATGTTAATAATATATATAATAATTAAGATCTAATGTGTTCTATCCTTTTTATTGTTTTTCACTAGAAACCTACTCTACCAGTATGTTTATTTATGTTTTAAACACACAATTATTACAAATATTATTTTTGTCTTACTTTTTCACTGTAAACTGAATAGTAATATGTTTTACTTGCAAAAACAGTATTTTCATATATATTTCTTGTTTATATTCAATTATCCAAATAGATTTATACCATACAATTTTCACTGTAGCTTTTTTTTTATAATTTTTTGCTAAAATAGTTATTTTTACTGTATAATGTTTTTCATTGATTATCTAAACGATTATGGTTTGTTAATCATTTGTTCAGCTCAGACGTGAAAAAAAAAAGTTAAAGAAATTTAATTCCTCCCCTCCACACAAATGGCTTTGCCACATTTTACATCCAATCTGACCCGATGCTTTACTTGGGTTTTATTCTACATTGTGTGAAGAGAACGTGTGTTCAGGTGCCATAGTTCAAACTCACTATTGCCTGCAGAATAGCAAATCAATCAAGTCACCCTCAAACCTTGAGACAAGACAAGCATGTTAATGACTTAGTAGTTAAACACTACTTCCTGTTAGTCTAGAGGTTTAAGGTCTCTCAACAGGAAATGAGAAGACTGGACTGCACTTCTGTGTTTAAATGATCCATGAAGACAGGGTAGAAAGCTAGATCTCAGATCTTTCAAAACCATTGAACGTTTTTGTGCATGTCTGTGAATGTCCATGTCAGTAGGGAGCAGGTGAAACAGAGGTCTGCGAAAACACATTCTTAACATGTCATTCTAGTATGTCCAGGATAGATTGCTACGACAACATCCTGCTCTGTTGCCTGTGTTCAGTGATTAGAGAACGTCTATCAACAAACTACATCACACACAGTTCCTTTTTAGCTGTGGTCCGGTCCATTACCAACCATCTCTAGGGTCAGCTAGAGACTTCTCTTCTACAACTGACTCATTTTCTTTCATTTACCTGAGAGAGGTGTGAGGTACTTTTTAAAGTCAGCATCTGATAAGTGAAACGTCTGTCTTTTTAAAGTCAATCTGAATCTTACGTTTGTCTCACAGCTGTGCATTTAGCTTGTAACTCTGAATGAGTCTATCATTCTTCAAAGAACATAGAGATTCACATCTGCTGAAGTTATCTGTGTTGTAAGCCCTCTGCATGTATTCATCATAAGACGCGTTGACGTCAAGTCACGTCATATCAAGTCTTTGATCTAGATGTCCCTTTAAACCATCAAAGTGCAGTGTGACTGTAATATTACTACAATCTATGCATTGAGAAACACAATTTTATAGCATAAACTGGCATGTATTGTGTGATGAACAACTCTCAAGTTCTATTATATTTACAAAACAATACAATACTATATTAGTTCAACACAAGCTTGCTTCACAGACTGATGGTCTGATGGACAGCTGCACTACAACATGAATTAAGCTGCAGTTTCTGGGTAACAGCTGCAGGGCACTGGCATGGATGCTGCAGTTTTCATATTTCACTTTACACAGTTGTAAAGCTTTTTCATAGTAGTAACCTAACATATTTAACCTAACATAACCTAGCATATGTTGTAGCCAGACAGTCATATTTTGCTATTTTATCATGTACACTTTTTTCTGTATAATGAACAGATAAAACCCTGTGTGCATAGAACATCTCAAATATATTATTAACATACTACATATAGAGAGTATACTAACTTTTAAAACTGCAGAAAATCCTTCATCATAAGTATTCAGTGCAAGTATGTAAATTAGATGCGGTACTACTTCAGTTTTGCAGCACAAGTGTGTTGATTTGGATGCAGTAGAAGTGAATTTTTCAGTACTGCTGTTGTAAAATCTTTCAGCCAGCGAGCAGCTGTAACCTTGCAGGAAGCAATTATATGCCCAGTCAAAACTGTTTAATTCTTTTCATTAGGATTTTCCTCTAAACATCACCTTGCTCAGTCTATAGAGCAAAGGGTTAAATTCCTGAGGAATGAAGCTTAAAGGTGTAATGAAAAGCAGAGATCAGAGCTTACCGCCCAGATTTTTGACATGGATGAGTGAATAGCGATGTCCATCTCACAGCGTGTTGCTTATGTCTGCAATAACCATCAACTAAACTGCTGTCATCAATATTGCCCATAGAATACTATTACAGAAGATGATGAAATTGTCATATATAAATAAAATGTTACACTTTCCCCCTTGTATAAAGCAGAGTTATTAAATGGGCACTTCTTGTGTAGGTCAATTTATTTTTTTATTTTTTTAGTTTCTTTTTTTTAAAGATGTATTTATGGGTGTTTTCTGCCTTTTTTGGGAAATGACAGTAGAGAGCTGACAGGAAAGCATTGGGTGGAGGGGGCATCATCAGAAAATGACCTTGAGACGGGAACGGAACGCAGTTGTGCTGTTAGCACACTAAACACTAGGCTGTCAGCACCAACTGTGCAGACCTACTTTAAATCTTAAAAGCATTTAAAAATAAAAAAAAAACCTATGCAGATGCAAAAAAAGTGCACTTTGCAATAATATTACTTTTAAAGTTTGCTTTAAATAACATTTTTACATTTAAAACATCATTGTTTTAATCTTTTGTTCTTTTTCCTTGGTTGACTTTGGTTGAGTTTTCGTTGACTTACAAAGTAATTGATTTTAATTAGTACTATTCAATATTCCAATGTAAATGTAATATATTTTAAACAAATTTTAATAGAAATTATAATAAAGTATATTTTGGTTCACTCTAAATGCTTGAAGTGTTTGAAAACGTTATATTCCGCTCGCTCTGAAGAATGTTATTTCTGTATAATAAGTAAGTATACAACTTGTGCGGTAATCAATGTGAGCAGCCATTCTGAACTCCTGAAAGATTTGCATGATATGTTCAGCAGACATGTTTAATTCTTTGCGCTACATCCTGCCTGTCAGACAGCTAATTAGAGGGTCTTTTGCTGTGCAAGTTAAACGGCAGCACAATGTTTTATCAGCTGTCTGTAATTGGGATATGATCGTGCGGTGGGTTTATTTAGTTGTAATGAGGCGGAAAGGTGAACACCATATTTACCCAGAATCAGACAATAACCAGCATGATCTCTAGAGGGACAAGCTCTGTTGGGAAAGTCACCCGCACTGCAGTTAAGAATGGCTTATAGAGAGGCCAAGGAAGTCATTTGTAATACTCAGGGTAAGACTGAAATTGCCTGTTTGGTCTTGTCTAGTGCTTGCTTCCCTCTCGCTCCCTTTTCCCCCCTTTCCCTTCCTGCATCCCAATGTCACGGTGCACTTGCTGGATGTGACCGATGCATTGCATTTTAGTCTCTTGGCAGAGAGAGCCATGTTAAGGAAGTGTCTGTTTCTTGCTATTAACTAAATGACCGAGAAAAACAGGCAAAAAACAGGCTGGCAGAAGGAAGGCTACTCTGTCTCCGCAGACTGACCGGCATACAAATCTTCACAAATGGTACAAAAGACCATACCGTAAAGGTAAGTGGCCGCTATGGAGCCTACCGGAGTAGATACAGCTGACCACCCGCCAGCCCTGAAGTGCTTTACATTCAGTCTCCATATGGTGGGGTGGCAAATGTGTTGTATATACACCATGTTTAGTCAGAGCAGATGTGTGTGGCCACCCCCTTCCACAAAACTGGCCTCTATGGCACAAGTTATTTTGCTTCTTTTCTGTTGATCCACAGTAGTGTCTGTTCTTCTTGCACCGTGTGGGGTTGAAGCATTCTCAGAGGGCTTCAGTGGCAATAAAGAAGGTTTAAAAAGCTGACCCCTAACAGTCGTGTGTTTTCAAGGGAGTTAGGTGGATGTTGTCTTTAAACAAACAGGCCAGGCAGTGTGAATGCATCCCTCTGAAGGAGTGAGGCAATTATGTGGATCATATTGCCCCAGGATGTTTTGAAAATGTGACTTTGAAAAGGAGGCTTTGTGGACGACAGTTTGACCTCTGACCTCAGCAACAGATCCCATTTCAAAGTTTGATGCTTATTTTTAGGTTCCACCAGAGTGAGCTTTAACATCAGTGGCCTTTGACCCCTGTGTGAACTTGACAGCACTGATTATTAGAGCTGTGTGGAATTCAGAATTAACAGTTTGGCTGTCTTTCATTTTATGAGTCGGTATTTGAATTGAACTGGCCGCAGGAAGTATAATTGATTTTACAGACAATTGGAATTTCCTGAATTGCAATTCTAAGAAATTTTAACAAGTGTTCTTCCACCCTGGATTGAGAATCTGTCTGCAAAGCTCCTGACACACCAAACCAACATCAAAGAACGAGCAGTGATGAACGCTGACTGTGTTGTTGCTTCGTGTCACCTGTGTCTAAGCCAAAAATTAGCATTTGAACACACAGCAAAGACTACCACCAACTCAGTAGGAGGCAGTAGTCAACATTCGTTATTCAAAAAACAAAACGAAATCTAGGACTCCAGGGGTCCGTTCTTCATACCTCGCTAACTCAGTTAGCTGGATTTAATTGTTGTGGATTTGTCCTGTTCTTGGATTGTTTCGTTCTTCGGCGCTCATCCGGGACTTGCTGTCATAGCAACAGGTCCGTGAGCTTGAACCTGCTCAGGAGCAGGTTTATTTCATGTAAACAGGATTTAGGCTGTGGTCCTGATGGGTTATGATTGGTTGAAATGGAGAGATCACACCTGATTGGTTAAAGAGCATGACTGACATGAACGGAGTATCCATGTATAAGTGTATAAAATAATTACGATGATTCACACAGGATATATATATATATTAAAAAAATTACATAATTTTATTTATATGTTTATATATGTTTATATAAGAATCTAAAACTACGAGATTAAAGTCGTAATATTTCGAGAATAAAATCTTTAAAGAATAAAGAGCACCTCTTGCAGATATCCTCTGCTTTTAAAATCTGGCAGTTTTATAGCAAAATACAAACAATAGCTGAAATGGCTTTAATTTAATGTAAATCAATAATTTTCCCGATTACAGTGAGACTTCATTATAAATTAGTATATAGACTGTTTTCCCATGACTTCTAATGTTCCTTCACTTTTATATCTTGTTATACACTTCAAACAAAGAGGAAAAACGTTAATTTGAAAGATGAGCTGTTTTATAACAAAAGAAACAAAGCAGAAAATTATTGCGATTGCTGGGTGTCTGGCATGTTACAAATAATGATTATGCAGATATAATGCAGCGATCTGATTATTAAAGAGCTTGAACAACACATTACTGTAAGACACAATATAAAACTGAAGCTGAGACTTTGTTTAAAAAGTACTAAAGGGACCAATCTTGTTGCTATGAGGTGCACTGTAACGAATCAAATGGAAGACATAAAATATTATTTCCAAGCATATGACCCCACGAATATTACACTCAATGTAATTTCTGCTAATAATCCCACATAAAAGCCTTTGGTGTATTAAAAAGGAGTTAAATAAGAGAGCTAGCGCACCCCAAATGAATGTCGACTGAGTGTGTGAGCTGAAGTTAAAAGATGTTCCTGTTCGGCCTTTTAATAAATATCATATTCTTGATATTAAGCGGTTTCCATGAGTTCTTAGATCTCATCCCAGTAACATGAAGCGGGCGCTCGGACGCAACAATATTGAAATATGCCTAAATTCATGTAATCTAAATTCAATCTAGTTTTAGTTTTTTTTGGGTGGCACTAAACGCCGTCGTAGTAATTCTTCACATCCTTCTAATAAAAGCTCTTGCTCTGCTTGAGAAAGAAATTTGAGCTCGCTCTTTTGCCATTTCGTCAACCAATCGAAGGGGTTATGATCAGTCTTTCTACTATCGAAACATGCCGCCTTTTAAACCAACGCACGAACACACAATAATCCTAGACTCAATCCAGCTATACTAATCATCAACAGCAGGTGTGTTCAGAGAACCAGATTAGTGAGCTCATAGTTAGCGCAATGATCTCATCTTAGATGTCTCAAATCATCTCGGATGTATCAAACGACGTAAGAAGAATGGACCCCAGATATACAAACTGTAAAACAAAGCATTGCTTACCATTTTAAATATCGACCCACCAATGGTCAAAAATCCACCAACATGATCCAATTAATATTAATGCTGCAGAATAACATGCTTTGAAATCTAAGATGACAGATGATAAATATTAAGAGTTTGGCCTTCAGGTTGGTGTGTCACTTCACTGAGATCTATAAAACCGTAGAACGTAAGGACTTTCTACAAAGTGAAAACAAAACAAAAAAATTTCATATGAGCAAGTATCAGACTTGTTGCTGTAGTTTGGATCTTATTTTGGCATGTGCTTTATCAAACTTTCTTTGTTTTGACATTTAGAAATGTCCATATTAAACTCCTGCTAACTAACCACTTTACATTTTGTGTAACTATTTATTGTTACAACATTTATTGTGCAACCACTTCTCATCACCCTGTAATGCAATATAATAATCAAACCATCTGTGTTCATGGATTTTGTGAATTGTAATGTCTCACCAAATCTGACCTGATAGTTCAAAATTTCATGATTGTTCAAATTAGGGTAAGACACTTATATGTATAGATTGTTATTGCTCAGTAATGACATTTTATTAATTTTTAATAAAACTTACTGTAGCTTTAAATTCACATGTGAATTCCAGTACTAGTTCTGTTTTGATTTTTAAGGCACACAACTTTACTGTTTATGAGACTTAAGTAGTTACATAAGTGTTCTGAGTAGCTCAAACAGTAGGACATTTTTATCATAACTGATAACAGTGTTTTGGTTGAATTCAGTTACTTTGGTAACAAGCATCTGCCAGAAGTAAAAATATGTTTAAAAGTAAAAATCAAGTTTAGATTAATGTTGCTGTTTATTTTTGTGCATCTGTGTGATTTGCAAATGGATAAAACAGGGAAAAACAACTTTAGACTCATTGTGAAGTCAGAACCTGCCATTCAGTCCAGTTCCAGTTTCCAAATCAACCTGGCATACTGCCTTTAAGCCGGGACAGGAAGTGGGTGGAAATGGACTTCCCGTCAGGATGTGGCTCGTGAGAGCGCAGCACAGAGTACAATCATATGCTACGTTCTCACCCAGACTACAGCACCTGTGCTTCCTCTACGCAGGAGCTCCGACTGAGGCCCAACAGACCTCTCTCAGTATTGTTTCCTCCTTTACACTCAGTGCTGACTGATGTTCTCCTGCCTTTACTTTGATGCTTTGTGTCCAACTCGAATTTGTTTTCACATGTCAGAAAATGTATATATCTTCTGCTCTTTAGATAAATGTAACATCACACCATAGAGGTTGCTCAATAGTATGATTATATTGTCACTGCTGTTGTCATGTATTTGATTTAAATCCATACTTACCCTGTGGATTTGTTGCAGAGGTTTGGCATAACCGAGATGAAAAACAGAACTTCCTTCAACGTTTTGACGCTCAGTTGGTGCGTGAGGAGAAGAGATTGGAAGTTGAAGAGGATCTCAGAGTTCAGGTGGGAGCACAGCTGTCATCAAGGGGGGGGCTGTGATGAAGGAGGCCCAGTAAACACATATTAAACCTTCCAAAAATATGAGGAGTGGGGCCCTCAGCTTAATAATTTTGTCTTGTACCCTTGTGAATTTAAGCGTAAAGAAATCAACACTCTCTTTGCACTACACTTTAAGTCATAACACTGTGTAAGCAAAACACCTCAGCTCCTTCACCTCCCTTGTGGCCTCATTCCTTAACTTTTTTTCACTCTTTCTTCATCTTTGTTTTTATCTTTCTCAATCTTCAGGTGGATGAACTGATGAGGCAGGAACTGAAGAATCTTAAGCTGGTGGTAGACAGAGACAAGGGAAAGAAAAAGCAAAAAGTCAAGAAAAGTAGTAAAAAGGTGAATGGCATGCATACTTCCTTAGATAAGACCTTAAGCAATGCTCTGCATGAGTGACTGTGTACAGATGCAGATGGTGACTGGTCTGTAAACCCCTGTAATGTGTCGTTTAGTCTGGATGGATCCAGATCTTGAGATGTATCTCAGCCGTCTGTTTATGCACCTTGTGTGAGGGGCCCTGGGGTCATACAGTGATCTGCCCTTATGACCAGGAATGTGGGCTGGATAGAGAATTAGTAAAGGTGTCTTGCCCTCGTCAGCTTGTGTTTTGATAGGGCCCCTTTTTCCCACCTTCTCTACCACACACACATAAGCAATATATGTCTAGTGGAACCAAGACATATATGCCTGGGTAAAGTACATTCACACACACAAAAATGTTAAATGTCGCTTATTGACGTTGACATTTGAGTATGCTCAATAAAATCCTGAACCCAGAAACAGTGTTATCAGAATGTTGATACTCCATACTAGACATTGGTATGTGCAAAGTGCACACAATAAACATTAATTATTATTCTAGCAACTTCTATACAGAATAATAAACACAGACGGAGATAAATGTGTATATGTTTGTGGCTGTAAATATATGTGAATGTATAGGTAATAAATCAATCTATGTATTTCCTGCAATCAGTCAGTATTGTGTCTTTTCCAAAACAAGATGCAGAGAAAAAGGCCTCATCGCATGCCTGCACAAGAGTTAGAATTCCACAAGAACATATTTGGCACTCGGCTTGAGTTGTTTTACGCTGAGAGGTTTTGACAGCTAAATCGGTCACAGACGCTGTCTGTCTGATGCGTGTAATTTATACACAAAGATGTTTTATCATTTATCATCCTGCAAATGCAGGCACACGCAAAGCGCATTCAGCTCTGCTGGCATAAGGCTAAATTCCATTTTGTCACAAAGTTGGTATATAATGAACCTTTCTGGAATTTTGGAAAACATTCAGTGAATTTTGGAAGCCATGCAATTTGGGTACAGCAAATTAAACATTATACAACAGGGAGGGATTGTTTGTTAAGTGAACATGCAACGCCCAATTTGAACTAATGCTAGCTGGAGTTCACTACGTCTGTTATATAACTGAAGGCATCAGTGTGTTTTAGGAAAAAGCTACTGACGTCTCCATTCGCAGGGTGTTTTCAATGTTAATATCATTGACTCACAAAGTCAGTCCTGCCAGGAAATGATCTACACTCTCCATAAAAATATTTTGGGGAATCACGCTACAATCAGTCCAGTGGTTTCTGAGAAAAGGCAGTGGAAATGTTCTGTTCCTCACCCAGTAAATATTTAGAACCATTGGTAACGTATCATCTGAGAAAATACCTGGCTGTTAGTCCTGCTAATCTGGTTCAGTCGTGGTTTGGAAAAGCCCTAAATTACAGCAGGTTCCAGGGTGTCTCCAGCAAGATGCATAAAAATGGTTATATTAAGAGTTCTTTCTGGATAATCAGGAAAACACACATGTATATTGATGTACATGTGTAATCGATTTGTTTGTTAAGTCAAGTCACCAGATGTTTTTCAGGAATTCTTCATTTCAGGGTACAAGCATATATGCCACACATCTGTTATTACAATTATTTATTGTAGGGTCAGAAGATTGAATATACTGAAACAGATACATACATATCCTTTGCTGTTAAAGAAAAATAAACTTCTTTTACACTCTGACACTAATCTAAGCACACTTTGAGTCACATTATGGTTTAGTTCAATCTGTTTTAATACAAACCAGAAACTTTAATAATGATACTGTCACATGACAAAATATTTTACTATTCTTCTTGAATCGTAATTATTTTCATATCTTGTAGTCCATAACTAAAAACACATTTTCTTTGTTTTAGAAAAAAAAGAAGGGGAGGAAGACTGGAAAGAAGAAGAAAAAGAAAGAGAAGGATCTCACAGCTGACAGGTTTGAATAACAAAACTGGTTTAAAATGCAAAGTGTGTTTAACAAGAATATCATAATGTAGTTTAATCATTGCTAAAAGAGCAAATTTGACCCCTGCCACTGTTTGCACTGGGAGATGTAGATAATATGTTAGACACCAGTGCACCGAGAGAGGGATTGTGTCTTTGGAAGTGAGAGTGTCAGGGTTTGGAACTCAGAGGGTGACTGGCGGACATCCATGTGGAGCAGAAGAATGCATGACTGGCATTGAACGCTGTGTTGTAATAGAAGGTCCTCTTGTTTTTTCTCCTAAACTTTGTCTTTCTTTTTGTTTTCCCTCTAGAACCATAGAATCTCTGTATGAGGAGCTTGTAATGGAAGGCTTCATAATCAGGCCAAAGAACATCAAGTTAACAGATTACATTGGTAAAAACTAAACAAAATCACGCCATTTCTTTTTAGTCTTGGACATTCTGTAAATCCCTGACCTAATGATATAATGAATGATAGCTCCAAAGCTGTATGAATTTCTTTTTTTGCACTTACATTACATGGTTTAAGTATTCCAATTTATTTTTTTCTGCACATATTGCATAAATCGAATATGACCCACAGACATGTAAGCAGGAAAAAAACACATGGATTCCAACATTCTCAGATCAGTTTCAGGCCTCATTCAAATGTGAAAATTACTCTGTTATGAATCTCTAACACATGCATTTGCATCTGTGATGTAAGTGGACAGATCACATGCTTTCCTGTCAATGCAAGTTGTATGTAATTGAAAAAGGGAACTATTTAGAACTATCAAATTATGAAGAAACATAATTCAACTTAGCAAAGTTAAGCATATTTAAATAAATACTGTAGATAATTTATCTTTTTTTTTCTTGGATGATTTATTATAAAAAAGAAAACACATTTTTAAACTGTCACTTTATTTTCTGTAGCATTTATTATTATTACTACTACTATTATTACTGTAAAATCAGATCTTAAAGTCCTCTCTCAATGGTACCAGAAAAGACTAGATCTTGGTTTGGCACAAGAAGTTGAAGGCCCCTTAAGAATTATTCCCTCTCCTCTGTTTCCTGGCACTGTGTAATGCCACATGAAAAGAAAGACTTTTGTCCCAGTTCAATGGCTGTGGTAACACACTGCCTCTGAAGTCGTTTGCTTACTAAACATTTCAGTATTCCTGCTGATAATTCTTGGAAATAATTAGTATACCTAAATCACATAAAGTACATAAAGTCCAATCTCAAGAGCGTAGCTTTCAAGTGAGCATTTATTGTACATTTAGAGGTCTTTGCTAGAAAAACTTACAAACACTGCTTTGAGTGTTTTTCCTGTGTTCCTATTATCTCAAGCACGCTGAAATCAGAGTTAACTTCATTATTTTGCAATGTAAATGATGTTTTATGATGCAATGCATTGGCCGGGGATTCAAACTGGGTTTAACTGCTGAAGCGACTTGATCACAGACACGTGCGCAGTCCTGAATCACATCCCTGTAACGTGTGTGTATCACAATGGATTTTATGACTCATCAGCGATTCAGCTGCACAGTGTAGCAACCTAATGTTGATCTAAAATGGCACTAAATATGAAGCCTTAAAATTTTGTTTCTGTTTAGTGTTTTCTTGTGTGGTGTTACAAGTATAGAAACCAAATCGACTGCTCTGTGATGGAACAGCTTTGTTACCCTGACAGTGTTTTTTTTTACATTCTATGGAAACCAGGGTTGTAACAGTGACGTGATGCAATGTTGGCAAGCAGCCATTGAGGTCTGATGTTTAATAACATATGTAAAGCAGCCTGGCATATGTTTTTCCTTGTCTCTCCAGGTGAATATAGTTACCTTGGCACAACATTGCGGCAAGCAGATATTGAGCCCATGCCATCTCTGTCTGATGTGAGACAGCTCATCGCACTGTATGGCGTCCTGCCTCTGGGTGAGTGTAACCAGCTCTGACTAGTCAGGCCCAGTCAGTGCTGCTTCCCTTCATTTCACAATCTGGTACTGGTACTACACTGGTGATGTCACTATAATGACGTATGCTTTGCTGGTCTGCAAAATAAGAGATAAAGATTTCTAAATAAATATTAGATATTTAAATAAACATTTATACCCATTCACATTCTAGCAATTTTTTGCATTCCAAACA
Organism: Enteromius unitaeniatus; assembly: GCA_032359435.1. Lineage (NCBI taxonomy): Eukaryota > Metazoa > Chordata > Actinopteri > Cypriniformes > Cyprinidae > Enteromius > Enteromius unitaeniatus. Next base: position 5,578,445 of record JAUMHI010000041.1, read on the forward strand.
TTAGCCTTGTAAAACAGATATAAAATAATAACAAAATCCATAACTTTTTATTTATAAGTTAATGCAAAGTATTAGTTTTGATTGTTACAGTGTATTACCATGTTATTACAACATTTAGCCCTTTTTATTTATAAAAAAGAAATTGAGAAATAATTAGAAATTTGTAAAATGTAAAAGAAAACATTGTGATGCAAAAAAAAGTCATGACACATTTTATTTGAATATATCTTTATATGAAGTTTTAAGAACATACAGTCTGAGAATTACCAGTGTTAACCAATTGTTACTTATTAATATAATAATAATAATATATTAAGCGTATAAATAGGCAAAATAGATTTTACAATATATAAAATAATGTTTTATTGTATTTTACTGTACAAACAATTCTAATTATGATAATCCCTTATTATAGGGATTCTTATTATAATATTCTATAATAGTATTCTTATTATAATCCCTTATGTTTCTGCATTACAATCCATTTTAAAAGATTTTTTATGTATGAACAAAGCTAACCCGAATGCTTTATAAAGCACTAAACAACTTGATGCTATAATTTTGAAGAGGCTTTAAAGGGGAAAAATGCCACCATTGTGCTTAAGAACCTCTAGGGAACATTGTAGTGGCTCACATAAATTTTTCAGGAGCAGTACTATCAGATCCATGAACACGTTTAGATGTGTGTGTGTGTGTGTGTGTGTGTGTGTTAGAGCAGGTAACAGAATGCACTCTGTCTGCCCTTCTGAACTGTACTTGACCCTAATAAGCAACTCACAATCTTTTGTAACTTTCTCTGGAGCGAATGCTTCATTGCCAGAGCAATGTCTGGTGTCCCGTATCACAGTATCAACACCAACATTCATGCTATACCACTCACTTTTCATTTAATAACCCAGCCTGTGCTCAGAGGGATCAGTACAGGGATCAGGCAGATCATACACATGCTGTCCTGGTGGGCTGTAACCTTAACAACACTTTTCAGGGAGAGTCAGACTCTCCCTCAGTGATTCGAGGCCCTAGGCAGAAAAGGGTTACCACACAAACAGAGTTCAGTGCTAAAACAGCAGCGGCAAAACAATCACACACAGGGATGTCTATATCCCTAAAGAGCTCTGTGGTATAACCGAGTACGATGTCTCTCTAGAGGTCCCTCATTGCGGCATTCCCAGAGGAGAGTAACAGATCATCTACACTGCAAGTACAAACCTGGATTGCTCCCAATACAGCAACACAAGAGCAAACTAAATCTACTTTATTTTTTTTTACTTCCCCTCCACAAGCTCACTTTTGTCTGCATCTACTTTTGAAAACAATGGGCAAAATCTCATCAACAATCGATGCATATAGAACTAAGTAGCCACATTATTTTCTTTCTTGATTATTCTTCAGACTTGGGTGTTCATTACAATATGGAAAAAAAGATCTGTCACTACTTCTGATTTGTTGTGACTAGAAAAGGTAGAGAAAAATCGTCCCTTTTTGATGCTGAAGACTGTGGCTCATCAAAATTAGCAGTATTTAGCAATTACTTCTGCCAAATTACTTTGCAATTGTACTAAAACTAATACAACATCTGGCCAAGTGTTTTTTACAGACTGTTAAATGTGGTTTATGCGTTAACAAAATTGCCTTTTGGAGTTTATAGTTTGAAGCAATTTTAATGGTAATCATTTTAGTTTTATTCTACAGACATTTAGCAAACCTGATGTAGTGCAGCACAAAATATAAACCAACATTGAAGAAAATCATTCTGGCCTCAGCATGCTAAAAAAAAGAGGATTAAAGAGAAAGAGAAAAGGTTAACCATTAATTTAATCATCCACTTTCTCAATTTCTTTTTAGTGTGTGCTTTCTAATGGCATAAATTTTAGATTAATGTATTTTTGATATTTGTCCTGCCTTGGCCTGAGGTATAACTTCTCTAAATACATTAAGTCTTGTTAGAGCTACCCACTAGATTTAATTTCCTTCCATTCTTTTTCTTTCTTTCTTGTGTTTTTACCTACCTACCTATCCCTAGTAATATAATAACTCAAACCATTTTACTGGGAGGACATGAGTAAATCTAATTTGAGCTTATCAAAGCTGGCAGTAGTTAACTGTGACAGTGTGAAACACATGAACTTTGTCTTTTAGGACAACCACTTTGTAGATCGTCGTAGAAAAGCACAGGTTTCTCACAGTGTCCCTTACTGACCTTGTCTGTGAACCATTTTATACATGATAAACTTTGCAGATATTTTGAGGCCAAATGGACTTCCTCCATAGCACAATGGCCCTTTTAACAGAGCTGTCGGGGGAGATTAGGAAGTGTAATTTAGTTTTGAATAATCGTGTTTAAAAAGTGGTGCTAGGGAAGTGTACACACAGATACACATGCATTCACGCATAAACGTATACATAGCCCGTGCTCCGTTCTGCACTTTTACAGTGTGCAATAGGAGCAGGAATTCCGCTGGTGATGGTAAAGTCCACACTGTGCAGCAATAGTTGGCTAATAACGTATGAAACTTTCCTATGAGAGACAAATGAGCTTCCTCAAGGGGGCGCTTACTGGCCTAGAAAGTTGAACTCTCTTTTGAACCACATGAAAAACTCAGGATGTTTATTTTACCTGAACCATTAGACTAGAAAGTTATTTTGTTTAAATGATTAATTCTAAGGATTCATACCTGAGACACAACTGGAGCTCCTACAGTCTTTATAAATATTTTCTTAAATTCTTATTCAGCTTACGAAAACAACTGCGATCCAACCTAACTATCCAGTTTAGACAATTGAGCCTTGTTTGTGCCAGTCTGGTGAAACATTATTCAGGTACTGTATCTTGATAGCTAAGCTAAATTCATTACCTTATAAGTAAACTTTTAATTTTGTATTATGAAATAAATGCAGTAGCACCTTTACAAAAAAAAAAGTTAAAAGTGAAGCATTACAAACTCATTATTTTTTAATGTGGACGATAGTTCAAAAAGCATGCACATAAGCACACAAAAAGTATTATACCACTTGATTATGATTTTAGACATGTTAGCTCTAATTTTTTAATTAAATTCTTATATTTAGTATAGTATTTGAAATAGGACGCGAGCCTACTCATGCAACACACAACTAGGGGAAGATTTTTCTGTATGTATCGCCCCCTGCTGTTTACAGATAAAGGAATAGTTCACACAAAAAATTAAAACTCATTCAAGATGTAGAAGACTGTAGCATAACTTGCTCACCAAAGATTACAATAATAAATGAGGAATGTGCATGACTCCAGTCCATCAATTAATGTCTTGAGGGGTGAAAAGCAGTGTGAGAAACAAATCCATCATTAATCATTTCATTTTAAACCATCGCTTTTGGCCGAAATACTGACTTATAAATGGTGTTCGATCTGCAAATTTCAAATGAAATTCAAATGAAACCACTTTTTTTACTGCAGAATGCAGACAGCAAGAATAATAAAAATAATTTTTGTGATGGATTTGTTTCTTACAAACACATAGCATTTCAGTTCACACGACATTAATTAATGGACTGGAATCATGGTGATTACTTGTAGATTATTGTAATATATGTGACCCTGGACAACAAAACCAGTCGTAAGTGTTAATTTTCCGAAATTAAGATTTAAACATGATCTGAAAGATAAATAAATAAGCTTCCTATTGATGTATGATTTGGATGGATAGGGCAATATTTGACCGAGATACAACTATGTGAAAATCTGGAATCGGAGGGTACAGAAAAATCTAAATGCTGAGAAAATCACTTTTAAAGTTGTACAAATGAAGATCTTATCATTGCCTATGACTAAAATATGACTAAATACCTTCATGTAACATGATCTTTACTTACTATCCTAAGGATTTTTGGCAAAAAAATAATAATAATAATAATTTTGACCCATACAATGTATTTTTGGCTTTTGCAAATATACCCCAGCGACTTCAGACTGGTTCTGTGTTCCAGGGTCACATATATATTTTATCAGCTCTCTTATGGCGGCACCAATGAACTACATATAGAAACCATTAGTGAACAAGTGATGTAATGCTAAAATTCTCCAAATCTGTTCTGATGAGGAAACAAATTCATCTACAATACCATGGATTGTCTGAGGGTGAGTAAACTTTCTTTTCTGAGTGAACTTTTCCTTTAAAGGGCAATGGTTTCTGGTACCACTAAGATGTCAAAGAGACTGGGAAATGTAAGGAAAATTCTCCTTACATACATACTATAAGCATGTGACATTACAGTTCTTTTTATGCTCTCAATGCCTGCCTCTTATTTTATGGCAGGTTACACATGCTTCTTTTCAATTCAAGGAGTGGTCCACCCAAAAGACATAATTCTCTCACCTTCATTTTACTCCAAAACCATATTCTTGTGCGGAACACAAATTAATAATTTTGAAGAATGATAATGCTCTTTCTATTCACTTACAATAAACATGAACTGAGACATTCAAGATTAAAAAATAATCTATAATATATTATTAAAACTTTGTGTTATTACAAACACAAATTTAAGTTGTTCTTAATCCCCCTTCCAGCGAGCATTTAACATTTTTGATCATTCCAATTTGTTAACTAATCTTTCTGAGCAGTTTATTCATTAAAAAGATCCAGCTCAACACAATGAAACATTGCTACTTCTATCATGAACACAGCAAGAACAGGTGGGATTTTCAGTGAATAATGACTTACTTAATATAATGTTATAAAATACGGACCAGCAGTATATATTTACAGTGCTTTTGGGACTCATTGAGAACAGAGACGTGATATTCCACAGCACCTGTTATGTGCAAGAGTTCCATCTGTGCGGACGTGTTTGTTTGTGTGAATTTACGTGTGTGTGTGTGTGGCCGGATGTTTATGTGTGCACTGGTAGCCGTGTGTTTGTGTATGCTTCTGTTTGTGTGTCTGTGTGGTCTCAACATTCATGCCCGCTCACTGCATCCTGAGCTCTGTATAACTGAAGCCCTTTTACCATGGTATCAATCAGAAGGATCTAACACCACCTGTGTCTTAGCCCTAGAGAGCCATTAAACTATTGTTCTTCTATTACTAAGCATCGGCAACCAGAGAAATCAACCTTTGCTGACATCTGACTTCCTAATCAAATGTGTACAGAGTTCGCAGGATAGTTCCTCCCTGTCTTGAGATATAAATGAATGATTAGGTGAGGTGTATTAGAGTTTAAACAGCTGGAGTCAAAGGGGATTTTCCTTCTTTGTTACAACAATATTATATCGCAAATTATCTCGCAATACTCTTGAGACGACTTTTAAACAATTACTCTTATTTCACTGGTGTATACAGATGGCTATCTGATATTTGTGCAGAATAATGTCAGTAATATTAACGATGATAAAAGTGTAAGAGTCGGCGAAGATCGGCGAAGGGAAAATAGAAAAAGGATATAACACTTACTGCTCCCTCTTCTGGTCTCCATAGGATCTCAGTGCGTCCATGAAAGAGGGCCCCTGATCCAGGCTCTGCTGCTTACGGGGCCGGCGGGTGTTGGGAAGCAGATGTTGGTCCATGCCCTGTGCACTGAGACTGGGGCGAACCTATTTGACCTCTCCCCTGCAACACTAGCTGGCAAATATCCAGGAAAAAGTGGACTGCGATACCTCCTTCACATGGTCTTCAAGGTGAGGAGAAATCATCTGAGGCCTTTCTCAGAATACCTCCTGGGAACATAGAAAGCTAAGATTCCAATGTTGAAACCCCATAAGCCCATGTGTCATAAAAACTGATAGAATCAACAGTGTGATTGATTGCGGTGCATGCACTGTAGCTTTGCGTCAGGATTTACGCATCTTCTAAAATGGAGTGAGACCTCAGGCTTTGCGTGGTGTTTTTCTGTTTATGAGAAATATTCTGGCATGGCTTCCAAACATAAACATTAATGCAAATGGAAAAGCGTTCCTCTCTGTGTCATCATGGTAACAAAATACTTTTAAAAAGACGTTGTTTACGTGATGCTTAACATTTCAAGAAGTGTTTAGCACTGTACATAAATAAACTCGCGTGTTTAACCTAGAAGGCCAAAACTGTATCCCCACATTACCTCTTTACTTTAGTAATAAAACTTTTGTAATAAATCGCTGAGCATCATTAGCTCATATCAATAAAGAGCTGTGAAATTTGCGCTGTTGCCCACCAGGATAGTTTCTTGTGGCCATATTTGTGTTGATAAGAGAGGGAAATACCAGGCTTGGAAGTTTTACTTGAAGAACTGTTCCTGAAAGCATCTGGCACAGCAGATAAACATGGAGGGGGATTCTGAGATTCTGCGCTCAGCATTGTGTTGGATGGTGGTTTTTCAGCACCTCTCCTAATGCATGCTGGGAATGAAACCAGGTGCCAACATGACTTCCTGCTCAATTAGCCCTTTTTGAGATGTTTCACTTCTCCAAACTCTCATTACAGATGAAGGAAGTACTGTTCCTTCTAATCTGTTTTTGACTGCATACACTTCTGATGTTGCTGCTGTGGGGGCCAGAACAAATCTGACTAAACCAAATCCGCAAATCCAAAAGGCATACTCAAATGTGTGGGAAAAATGAGCTAGTGGTTTCTTGAATTACAGCTAAATGAATGAGCAGCGTTTCAATTGGAGTCGATCCCCATATCAATTGATTTTCATTATGGAACTGAATCTGAGAAATCTTGGGTGAAAATATGCAGTGCTGATTAATTCTCTATGGACTGCATCATAAAACAGAAGCCTACAGAGATTTCATAGCAGTTTTTTTAGCAGTTTGATCCCAAGTGTGCATGATGGTATATATGATGACTCCCCCCTTCTTCTAAAATACGAAGGCTAAAGCTCGATGGCCAAAAATTAGATTTTGATCAACAAACAATGAAAATTACAGGGAATATAGTGTCTGTGTTTTACAGAAAACTTTGACAATCAGTAGTGAACAGGACACCAAATTTTTTTGTCAAATGATATGAAAGCATGCACTCACTTCACTAATGTGGTACCATGTGTTTAGGGGGCAGTGTTGATTACTGTCAGTGTTGTTTCTTTACTGGCCGATAAGTGATTGTTTGTGAGTGAGAGAGCTGATGATTGTTTGTGTTGTTGTACCGTTTGGCCTGCGTTGGAGGAACATTGTCGTGTTTTGGCAGGTGGCTCGACAGCTGCAGCCCTCAGTCATTTGGATTGGAAACGCTGAGAAAACATTCTACAAGAAAGTTCCAAAGATGGAGAAAGAGGTTTGTCTACCAGCAGGGAGAGAACATGTCAGCTTATATTCACAGTCGGTAGAACTCTTACTAAATAAACACACAACTTTCAATCCATCCCAGACCATCAGCTGTGATATTCTTCTTCATTTGTTTAGTCCTTCATTCACAGTCATCCAATGTTTGCAAGTTCATTTTTACAGACGTAAACAGACAGCCTCTGCTGACCTCTTGTGGTAAAAGATGAGGATACACTTTGTGTTATATTTATAGAGTACTGCAGGGGTACTGATATTCATGTTGTGGAGTAAAATGGGAAAACATATACTTGTGTTAACCACAGACCTTATTTCAGGCATTTAACCAAAAACAAAAAAAATCTCTTGACTTTAAAACAATAGAATCAGAAGTGCTATAATGTTAACTCGTTTTGAGGTTTTGGCCTAAACAAATATCCCTCCATAGCTATTGTTTTCTTCAGTTCAGCTTTTTCTTCATTCTGTTCATTTCTAGATGGAACCCAAAAGACTAAAGAAAAACCTGCCAAAGGTTTTGAAATCTATTAAACCAGAGGACCGTGTATTAGTGGTGGGGACAACTCGTAGACCTTTTGATGCAGACATAAAACCTTTCTGTAAAGTTTACAAGAAGATCATTTTGATCCCTAGACCAGATTATGCTTCAAGATTTAGTAAGTATACATCTATACATTTCATATAAATCACTGATATATAGTTCAGTTTGCATTTCTAAACAAACATCTGCTTAATTGTATGCACATTACATGAATTTAAGAGGTGACAAATGTATCTTTAATGCATAGCTCTGTGGAAGGAGCTACTCCAAGCAGGTGGTGCTCAGCTGGGCCCTAAGCTCGATCTGAGCTCTCTAGCTAAAGTAACAGATGGTTACACTCAGGGTCACATCCTTCAGGCGATCCAAACTGTCCTGAACTCTCACCGCCTCAACCAGCAGACCAAGAGACCCCTCACTGCGGTGGAGTTCATCCCAGCTCTTGCTAGACAAGATCCTGTCTACAAAGAAGAGGAGGAAGCCTTAAAGGTCAGTTTTTTCTGTTATTTCTGGGTGGATGCATGTGTTGAAATGTGTGTGTATGCATATATATATATATATATATATATATATATATAAATAATAAGTGTACATCACGTTTTTATTTTTTGAATGGATAGGCGTGGTACAGCCGGACACCTCTGGGCAAAAAACGAGCCCGAGCTGCCAAGGCCAGTGAGGAGGAGGATCACAAGAAAGGGAAAATTAAAGGGGGGAAATCACAAAAGAAAGAAAAGAAAGGAAAGACTAAAAAGAGAAAGAAAAAGAAGTGAAAATGGACACTTTCAACTAACTACACGGGTGACATAGTTTGTGGTCATCCAATCAGAGCCTACAAAAACAGCCACAGTTTCTCTTCTGGCCAGCAGAAGGCATGATGACATCTCCCAAAGAAGAGTCTACTTACAGTATATCTACCAGTACTGTATGTTTAATCTATTCATTTTCTGCTCAACAAGTACATTCTGTGGGGTGTTTTTTGTTTGTTTTGTTTAACTTTGGTTCTCATCTGTGTGTTTTGTTAGCATAATGTTCATACTTGACTTTGCATTAGTACTGCTGTACTACTGTAGTTTTATGTTGTAGATTTGGCAGTGTTTTTTAAATTAAATAGTTTTGTATATATATATAATATATATATATATAAGGTTGGTTATATAGTGTTCCATTAAGAATGATCAGGATATCAAGGATAAAACTGGGTGTTTCGTTTAATATTCATTTTGCGGTACTTTTTTATCATGTGAATTTTACCTGAAACCAGAGAGCCATTAAAAACAAACTTGACTTGAAATATTCTCTTTTGACAATTTCCTGAAATTATGGCAAAAAGGGAAATTATTTTAGAGAAAATCAGCATACTTTTCATGCATTTTGTCTTCCACAGAAGAAAGAATATCATGTTTGGAATGACATGGGGGAGAGAAAATAAAAATAGCATTTACATTTATGGGTGGACTAGATATATCTTTAATTTCCTTTTAAAATAAAATACCATTTTGAAATTACATTTTTCATACAAAAAGTCATACAAGTTTGGACTGACATAAGTAGGAGTAAATGATGACAGATGTGCCTTCAGTAGTTACAGTAAATAAGGCCATTTTTTGAGCATTTGTAAAAACACAGAGAGAGCAAAACACTAGCTATATAACAAAAGCTATATAATATCTATGTCATCATATGGAAACTTGAGCTTACTGGCCCATGTAATCTTCAGTCGTACTGTGTCTGCCAGAAGGGCTGCAGTGCGACATCTCTGCCCAGGTCTCTATTAGTATTTAGTGTTCAACACTTACGAGACAGCCTGCTCTGCCAAGCAGCTGACCCACTTCCCTTCCTCCTTTAGACTCCTCTTCCCATGGGAGCAGAAGCCTGTTTTAAATTCCTTCATTCTCAGTAATCTGTGTGCTACCTCTTGTTTGCAACATAATCAACTCCCTCACTACTTATCCTAGGTCATTCTTTGTATGTTACTCTTTCCTCTGTGTGTGTGGGTTTTTTTTTTTTTTGCTAGCCTTGTTCTATCTTTATCCAACACTTCGACTCTGATCCTACTGGATCCCCTCCTCCTTCTCACCAGGTTTGTAGGGCATGATAAACATAGTCACCTCAATGTGCTCTTTGTAGCTTCAGCTCACATCTAATTGAATTAATCAGGAATATGTGTGTGTGTGTGTGTGTATGTGTGTCTTCTAACTCAAAGTACAAAAAAGAGCCCTAGAGCTGGGTGACATGTTAAGAGGAGTATGTTTTTTTTTCTTGAATTGCTAATGTTATGCACGTGCTCATGTGCACTGGCTTATATTTGCACACCTAATTACTGAAAATAAAAAGATGATTTGAAGTCATCTTTTCCTGAAGTGCTCTTCATACTGTTTTTAATTAAATGCCTCGTTTGATTGTGCATTATTCTCATAGGTCATTTCCCCTACACATTTCTCCCCTTCAGGAGCGCTAATAATTAAACATTATTCAGATTGGATTAGTCAGATGCATCTTTTTGTCTCTCTGAGACCTAAGCACAGACCTTTCTCGCCCCGTGGCCGTTGCTGTAAAATAAAGTACATCAACTCCCTCATTTCAAGGAGCCTTTTAACCATTGTTTTGCAATTACTATTTATTTCCCTGTCCTGTGGCTCCAGGGTCTTGGGCTTTCTTATGCAGGGCTGCCTTTCCTGCAGCAAGTGGTGACCTCTGAGGTACTGTTTATAGTGATGCAGCCTGCCTGGGCCTTTACAACTTTAGCAACCCTAGGTTTGGCCTAGGGGCTGAAGGGTGAGACAGAGCCATTAAAAAGTTGTCCCTGATTTAATGGAGATTGTTAAAGTGAGCCTTCAAAAAGGCAAGATGACAGGAGATAACTGGGAAACTGACCCACAGCATAGCCTCTGTTAAGCTGTCACATTTGACTATATCCCTTTGAGCCGAGTGCAGTTTGCTCTTTGGGAATACACATGCATATGAGCTAGTTTACGTGTGTGATTTTATGTGTAAAACAACAAAAGAAATGTTTCAAAAAGAATTTTTGAAAAGAATTTCAAATCACACGAGGCAATATTCACAACAGGATATAAATAACATAACACATGTTTAAACTGAAATATTTTACACTTTTTTGCACAAAATGAGCTCCTTTCAAATCTGATGCCTACTACAGGTCTCAAAATAGTTGGGGCGAGGACATGTTTATCATGGTGTAGCGTCTCTTCTTTTTAAAACATTTTGGAGATGTCTGGGCATCAAGGTTATCTGTTTCAGGAGTTTTGGTGTTGGGATTTGTTCCCATTCCTGCCTGATATAGGTTTCCATCTGAAGAGTTTGTGGTCATCTTTGACATATTTTTATGTTTTAAATTTTTTTCAGCACTTTGTTGCCCCAGTGCCATCTATTTTTAAGCTCATTTAGTGAATAAAAGTGTGAAATATTTTTGTTATGTTCTCTATGTTCTATTGTGAATAAAATATTGGCTCATGTGATATTATTTTGAAAACAAAATATTTGTTTTCATTTTATTCAAATTCAAAAAGCCTCCTAACATTTCCTGGAATTTGAGTTGTAGATGAATGGATAGAAATTTTTGTTGAATGAATTACATTTTAAAATAATAAAATTGTAATATTACTGTTTTACTGTATGTTTTATCAAATAGATCATTCACTTTTGTAATAATTCTCAGTGGCCAATTTCTTATATGAACTGCAGTTATTTAAAGATATATTCATTGATTTATGTTCTTGTTGTATCCCAAACCAGTTTTATGGGTAGGGACCGGGTCTATTTCATTATAACAGTAATGTTGATAATAAGAATGCACTGTTATGAACTATACAGGCACCAAACTTAAGAGATCACATTTTTATCACAGATTTCCATTTGTTTATTAATATGATCATGTGTGAATAATTCTTATATGATTGTACAGATCAGCAGTCCAGGTGCAACAAAACATATTGATCCAGGAACTAAATCAGTGACCAAAAACACTATAAGCCTACAATGATATATCCTTTGAGCTTTTGGGTCAGATTTGGTGTTAAATTTCAAGTTTATGTCAGCAATCTTGCTACTTACAGTACTTGCTCAGACAAAAAACCTAATTCCTTATTACTATCAGCAACTATGCAGATACACATTGAACTGGTCTACAGTATAGGTATAGAAAATGTGATCATCCACATTTATTTTCTGTATTGAGCCACTGATCTGCTAAATGCTGTCATGGGTGCCATTTTGTGTCAAAAAGTGTGGAATGGAGGCACTAATCTCACTAATGGAGAGAGCTTCGCAAAAACCTCATCTGTTGGACCAAAGGTTTTTCAGGTTACTAAATGGTGGATCTATGAATAAGCATTAAAATATTAATAATGACCTGCTGATCTAGTGGTAGTAATTTCAAGAGGTTTGGACTCTTTTGTAGCAATACCAGCCTCATATGAATACCTCATTTAAAGGAAGCTAACCATGAGCTTCAGGACCCCTCAGTGGGGAGGAGAGAAACCACAGTCACCTCCTTTCTGGAATAATTATCAGAGAGAGAAAGAACAATTAGCCAGCTGGGTATTATAAAACAAAGCAATTAATGTTATGCTAATTAGCCCAACATCATGTAATTCTTTATCATTTGCTAATCATTTGTTAATTAGCCTGACTTTTTAATGCAGCAAATCAAGAGTGATTAATTTGAACATATTCTAGTATTTAAAAAAACGCCATCGCAGAGCTTCACAGCATGAGTTTAATTCAGCTTCGACCTGTTTTACATACTGTTTACATAATGCGGTTTTCCACAAATGCAATATGAGCCCTCTGAACTCACTAAACCTTTCTAGGATTCAGGTCATTGTGTGGATGAGTAGCCCGGCTATTCAGGCACTTCAGATAATCATTACTCAAACAAGGGCTTACCTGGGGAGGAGAGCAGACCGGTTACACCTTAATAAATACTTTAAAAGGTCAGCTAACGTCTGTATGACAGAGCTGTTTATGCTGCTAGCGACTCAGTCCCACAGTGAGAGTGACAGGGTAGGCAGTGCTACTTACACAGAGGGGCTGGTAAACCAGGTGAGTGAGCAATTAAAGTCCAGGTGTGCTTCATCTCAATTACACCACTGTCCTGCCACTTTAATGACCAACCAGCCAGCCCTGGTCAGGAGCTCCAGCAGGAGAATATGGGAAATCACAGGCCACTGCTGCCGCCTTTTTGGACAGGGGTGGAGAAGCCCTAACATGACTGTTTTATGTTCTTGAGAAACAGAAGTGCAAGTGATTATCCACATAACTCTTTATTCAAGTCTAAGTTTTCTTTTTTTCCAGGTCAAAGTCTGACTGTCTCATGTCATTAGATCATTGGAGACTTGGGGAACACATTCACATTCAAAGATACTGAAAATGTGTATCACATCTATATAAAAAAATATAATAATAAAAATATCAGTAAAAAATGATAATAATAATAATAATGAATGTTATTTGAGATATAAGCTTATTACTGTTACGCCCTTGTCTGTTATATGTCACTAGTTAGTTTTGGTTTCGTTTTGTATTTCCTGTGTTTCCGTATATGGTCTTGTTCACCTGTCCTGAATTATCCCCAGTGTTTATAAGCCTGTTGTGTTTTGTCTTGTACTGTCGATCGTCAGGGTTATATGTCTTAACATCATTTTGGTTGTGTGTCTGTATCCTGTGATTTATGTAAGTGATAATAAAGTGAATGTTAACCTGCCACTCTGAAGTTTTCGCCTGGTGTCTCGAACACAACCGTGACAGGACGATCGACTATACAACGAAAAAGAGAATGATCAGCCCAGAGGAAAACCTCCATCATCTCCTCAATGGGCAGACACCTCTCCCAGCCTCCTCACGAGCAATGGCCTGGAGGCCGTCCACCCATGCCCGGCTCTCGTCTCGTCTTTTGGCGAATTCCGTTCCTGAGAGCGGCACCGTATGGAGGCCAATCAGTGCAAGCTCCCCGAAAATGGTTCCGGTTTCCAGCGGATTCCAGCCCGCATTGTAATGGTCCAGAGCCAGATTTGTGGGCCGATATGCCAGACCTGATCCCTGTGGACTCCCGTTCCGCCATTCCCAATTCAAGTCCTAGAGTTTTGGCCAGTTGGGCTGTTCCAGAGTCCAGTCCCTGTTTTACGGCCAGGAGGGCCGATCCCTATCCCAGTTCTGGATTTTCAGTCAGGAGAACCGAAGCCAAGTCCATTTCCTGATTTACAGTCAGGAGAGCCGATCTCGAATCCAGTTCCAGAATTATGGCCAGGAGAGCCGTTCCCGAATCTAGTTTCTGAATTACGGCCAAGAGATCCGTTCCAGAATCCAGTTCCTGAATCATGGCCAGGAGAGCCGTTCCCGAATCTAGTTCCTGAATTACGGCCAGGAGAGCCGTTCCTGAATCCAGTCCCTAGTTTATGGCCAGGAGAGCTGATTCTTGTTCCTGATTCACGGCCAGAAGATCCATTCCTGATTTAGAGCCAGGAGAGCCGATCCTGATTCCAGTTCCTGTTCTACAGCCAGGAGAGCCGTTCCTGGTTCCAGTTCCTGAGTCACGGCCAGGAGAGCCGTTCCTGAATCCAGTTTTGGTCAGCTGACCTCCCCAAAGAAATTTGGGGGGGCAGGGGGGTTAAGAGGGTTACAGGCGTGGTAGAGGTGGGTTGGGAGGGTCCGCCATGGCCTCTCAAGGCTCCTGATCCGCTGTGGCAGGTCAGGTCTTCAATGCACATAGTGACTCTGTCCCATACAGCCTCCAGGATACCCACCTGCCTTCTCTCACTGTGTATTAAGGATGTCACTACATGAGGATGCGCCTTTTCGAGGGGGTCGTATTTCTTGTGTTTCCGTATATGGTCTTGTTCCTGTTCTTGTTTAGTTGATTAGTTTCCTGCCTCACCTGTGTTCCTCACCTGTCCTAAATTATCCCCAGTGTTTATAAGCCTGTTGTGTTGTACTGTCGATCGTCAAGGTTATGTCTCAACATCATTTTGGTTGTGTTTCTGTATCCTGTGATTTACGTAAGTGATATTAAAGTGAATGTTAAACTGCCATGCTAAAGTCTTCACCTGGTGTCTCGTACACAACCGTGACAATTACAATGATTTTTGAACAATTATGTGACACTGAAAATTGAAGTAATGCCATCAGAGGAATAAAAAAAAAATGTATAATATAATTTTAAATTGTAATAATAATTCATTCTGTAATTTATAATGTAATAATTTAATAATAATTAAAATAAACTATTAATTTAACTTTAAATAATATAGCACATTTTACAGTTTTACAGTTGTCAACTGTTATATTATACGTTGTTTTTTTTTTTTTAAATGGACCCATACAATTTCCCAACAAGATTCCTGTATATACACCATTTGAGGTTTAAACTGTTTTTTCATGTCACCAACTCTATCCTGAGGGACGGATAGGTTCTGCACGTGAAGGTACAGTCATTCAGGAACATATTTTTTGTGAGTAGAATCCTCAAGGACATCAGTTAACATAAGGATTGTAGATGGTTGCATAATTCTGATCTGAGTGGCATATTGGTACTCTGAATGTATTCCACCCCTGCGTTCCCTCGTGATCAAGATCAACGCACTGTAACCTTGAAGATTTGTTATTATGATCATGGAAATATTATAGAACCCAATCTGACACAGTGACCTTGCCAACCACAGCCATTCAGAATCCACACCCCCTTGTCATCAGAGGTACATTAGAAAAACCTTTAACACTCATACACCAGCACTTACACACACGGTTACACACATATTCTCATATGTTTTCAAGCAAATGTTCCTAAAAAAACAAAAAAGAAAGAAAGAAAAAAACATAACTCACCATAGTAAGAAAGAGGTGATAAAGGGAATAAAGCAGATACAGCATTTAGATGCTCTTTCAGATGAAATCATTATTAAAGAACATGAGGGCAAGAGGGAAGAATGTCCTTTATATTGCATGTGCAGACATGCTGAAGAAGCCAATATGTCATTATGACCAGACCCAGACTGAATCTGTGGCCATAGAAAGCTCTGCAGATTTCCACAGAACTGCTCATCATTTGCAAACAGCTTTTTTCCCCACAGGAGAGTGCAGATGACATATAACTATCCACAGCAAATAAAATTGTTTTTATTATAAATTAAAATTAAAATGTACTACAATAAAAATATATGTATTCAAAGAGGCCCAGAATCACTTTCACTGATTTTTAAATTAAATATTCCCTCCTGGTGGAAAACACATCTCTTCCATCTTTATTTGACCCTATAACTCTAGCACTCTCTATTCTAATTCTATACATTAAAAAACTTGTCCCTTGTATACTTGCACTCTATTCACTGCTTGTTTTTTTTTCGATGGCTTCCGTTGTCCTCATTTGTAAGTCACTTTGGATAAAAGCATCTGCTAAATGAATAAATGTAAATGTAAATATGTGGCAAGTTTTAATGTTACTTTCATGGCACATTTCATATAATCATTAACATTGAATTATTCACCCAAAGTCAAAAATCATTACAGTATTTACTGACCCTTCTGTAATTAGTTTTCTGTATGACTTTTCTTCTGTGAAAAAAAATTAATTATTACAGAATATATTTTTGAAGAACATTGGTAACAAAGCAGATTTGGTTACCACTGCCTTCCACTGTATGGACAAAAACCACTGAAACATACCCTAAAATATTTTCTTTCTTTCTTTTTATGTTCCGCTTCAACAAAAGAAATGAAAGTCATATAGGTTTGAACAACATGAAAGTAAGTTAAATTATTGAATTTGATATTAAAAGAAGTTATTTTAAAATAGCCTAAAATATTTTTCTTGGTAAAAAAAAAAAAAAAAAAAAAAAGTTGCCTTGTCACATTCAAATTATGTGATATTTTAAAAGACATGATTTAGACATGAGAATCTTTTTATTTATTTATTTTTATACATCTTTCTGTATGTTGCTGGCTTAAAGACAAAGACTATCAAGTATTAATGAGAAGTGAAGCATGTCTTTTTTTATTAAGAGATAATAATTAAAAGATTAAGATTAAGTTATTTTTCAGGTTCTATCACGAAATGAATGTAAAAACATTATCGTCATGTACGAAGAGTCATAACCTTTGTAAACCTACAAGAAACAAATTGCTGTATGTCTGTGACAGTCTCTATGTGTTCTGTAGGACTGTATTTTAGTAGCAAAATTAATTAGCAAAGAAAGACTCATTAAATCTCCGGAGGTCTGAGCTAACCGTGGCCCCCTCCTCATAATGATGCTGGATCCACCAGCTTTGAAGGCACTTTATACTATATCAAACAGATATCTGTACAGGGTTAACTCAGCAGTTGACTTTATCTCTCTCTTTGTCACAGTCTGAATCTTGTTGTCTTTTTCAATTGGGAGAAAAATGACCTATCTATTTTCTCTGACAAATAAAGGTGGATTCGTAGGTCGCCTGGAGTTTTTCATTCTTCCTACTACTGCTGATGAGGCTGAAGTAAATGTTTGCTCTTAAATCCATCAAAGCACTTTCTCAGAGTTGTCAAAAACAGCACCATGAAGCAACCATTATTCAAACACTGTAACAAGACAAAAAAAATCAATTTTAACCATGTTTTTAAAGATTGCATTTACTTTCGCTTTGACATCTGAGGTTTTTTTAAGTTTATACATCACACAGACGTGGAAGAACGTTGTACAGTTAAGTTATTATTGCCTAATGAGTGCTATCTAGTTTTCACGTGTCAAAGAGCACATGAACACCTAATGTCTTGTCTAGCCAAGCAATAACAAGACCAACTTCTGTCAAAGGTATAGTCTACTTATATTAACCAAACTGCCTGCTGTTTAACTCAAAGAGGAAAAAGTGGGCTGTTTTAATGGAATATAGCTTCAGTTATTTATTTCCTTGTTCATTTGGACTATTATTTATTGGTGTTGTTGCGTGTATCATACTTGATAAATGTGCTTTGGGAAGTGTCAGAGAGCCGTTTGAGGTTGAACTCTCAGGAAACCTATTTTTGAAACGTTGACAGAAACAGAGCATTGAATGTTGACCGTCTGGACAGCTGATCCCGTGGATGTCTTCAGCCAGAATGGCTTCAATTTAGCTTGTTAAAGCGAGAATTTGGTGTCTAGTCATGGAGCATGGTGTCTGGTTCTGAAAGCTCTGTGAAGAGTGAAGCCTGCTGATGCTTTTGAAATGACTATAATTAAGGCACATCTGGATTTCCCTTTCATGGGCGTTTAAAAGCTACTTGTAATTGACATGTCTAGTAGTTTTGCGTAGAGTTGATGGTAGGGGCAAGACAATTGAGGATATTTAATTTGTGGTTTCAAAGTTCTCGTTTCTGTTCTTAATCTAATTCTCCACAGTTTTATAACATGAAGAAATTGTGTTCATGTGAGAGTTTTATTGTAAGTTTGTAGGTTATAGCAATGTGACTGCATAAGATACAGCTTATCTGAACGCTACTGACCATGGCTCTTTATAATTAAACATATTTTCTACATATTTTACTAAGAGATCGAAACACTTTGACGTGCTGAACATAATTTAGGCTACCGATTCAGAAACAGACCTGTATTTTTATTTTATCATGACCTGCAGGCGGCGCTGTGGATTTATCTTACTGATTGGAACAGTTAGTCCTCTGTACTGTACAATAGTTAGGGCAGCATTCGTACTCTGTTCGTAATATATTACTAATTTCATGACTTACTGGCAACGTAAATACGACGTCGTATGAATTAAATTTCATCATTACCATCATTTACACGTTCTTTATATGATCTATGATTACCAGAATGCCATTTAAAATGTGTAACCTTCAGACACACTATTGAACATTCTTAAAAAATGTGTTTATTTTATGTGTTTCTTCACCTCCAAAACTGATCACCGCGCGTATTGACAAGACAGGAAAATATTTTTTGTTGTGAAACTTGTATGTCGTAACGAGTTATGAAAGTAAACTAATGGCACAGACTGGAGCGTCATCTATACTGACCAGAAGTGCCCTCTGACGCTGCTGTCCATAGGAACGATGCGTCAACGCGGCCGCCATCTTGTGTCGGGGGAAGGCGCGTCTACACTGCATTAGTTAACCTTGGCAGAGAACTATCAACGATTAAAATCACCTTCATTTGCTTAATTTTAACCGATTTTCAAGCCGTTTGGTGTATTATAAATGTCAGACATATATCTATGATAGAACATAAATTATTCTATCATAAATATGTGATATATCATATACAATACAATACTTAGACACACCCACATAACTAACAAAACAAAAATACGAAAATGACAGCTGCACAGTATGGTGTGGTCTTTTGGCTCAAACCCCTCTCTCCTGAGTGCTATTGCCCATGACTGACGCCTCTGTTTATAACTTGGGAATCTACAAACAAAACAAATCCAAAAGTCCATAGCATTTTTGTAGTGTACTTCAAAGTGACATAGCCACATGAGAGCAGTGTAAATGGGCATTCATTCACCAGAGAGGACGACAGCAATAACTAACCACAGCAATAAAAGCGTCCACACTGACCATTGACAAGCAAAGTC
The DNA here is from genome assembly GCA_032359435.1 of Enteromius unitaeniatus. NCBI lineage: Eukaryota > Metazoa > Chordata > Actinopteri > Cypriniformes > Cyprinidae > Enteromius > Enteromius unitaeniatus. Next base: position 5,597,779 of record JAUMHI010000041.1, read on the forward strand.
TGTGATGTGTGATGGGTTCTGATTGACTATTAGCTTCAAGCTTTTTATCGTTCTCAAATCACTCTGAAAGTGACCCCAAACGGTATCGTTCTTCATATGGTTATAGTTTATGTGTGAACGTTGTCATTCACATTAACGATTAACTTTACAAACTAACACTGACACAAATTTCAGGCAACCCTTTACCATCTTGTAAACCAGCAATTATATTCATCCTTGGTTTTCTTCAACTTACATAAACATAACTTAACGTTACTAGCTCTTTCTTTCATACATTAATTTCATGGTCATCACCATGAACAGTAACAGACATGAACTTGTCGAGCAAAATAACTTTACAGACTACAATGACACAACTGTGTGGACAAAACATCTTACCATCATATTACATCAATGCGCTTCCTTCAGATCCCCGACCCAAGATGGCGGCGATGTTGATGTATGCTTAGAGGCCCCAAGGCACATCTAGTCAGTATATCTATGGTTTGTCTAAGACACAATTTTACTTTAAGTTCAACAAATTCTTACAATGGAGAGGAGAGGACTCGTCTGACATTTCTCCCTTTTTTTGTCAGTTATACACAATAAAGGTTCTGCCTCAAATTGATTGAATAACATTATCTACAGACTACTTTAAGTAGTTTTGTTAATCTTTATACCTCTGTTATTATGGTATTTTTCCTTTATTATATGAAATATCTGCTAGCAAAGGTTACGCTAGCATATCTGTTTATAATGATGCTGTGTAGCGATACGGGACATGTTTAATGCCTTCGTTCACTGTATATCCTGTGTTTCGAATAATAATTTGAGTGGTTTTTCCTGTTTATGTGTTTTTCAAAATAAATAAATAGAATTCATTTAGAATCTGTATTCATCATTCATACTGGTGCAACAGCCTTTACGTTAGTTTGGGCATATGAAAAAATAAATTAGGTTTTTATAGGTAATTATAGAAAATTAATTATGTATATATATATATATATATATATATATATATAAACACACAAACTGATCATCTCAAAACTATTGATCCATAACGTTATGTAGTGGCGATATCGGTAATTATTGATATTTTTATGACCCATTTAAAATAAGGACCAGGAGAAAAATATATTACATTTAAACATTTTTATTTT
>JAUMHI010000041.1:5614008-5624702 GCA_032359435.1 Enteromius unitaeniatus
GAAGACATTGATTTGCTTCTTCAGATATGTTTGATTAGGGTTGGAGCTAAACTCTGCAGGACACCGGCCCTCCAGGACCGAAATTGCCCACCCCTGCTTTAGGTACAAACATGTACCTTTTGAAAATATAATATAAATATAATATAATATAAATACATATAAAAAAGTTACATATTGTATGTATTTTCTTTGTCCTTGAACTCCTTGAATGTAATTTGGCACATCTCAATAAATAGAACACAAAATAAACGGGTAAAAAAATCAAAAAGAGAACATTATATTAAGAAGCTTTTTATTGAAAAGAGACACATACAGTATAAGACTCTGCATCAGGTATAATTTTTCAACACAGTACTGTACAGCTGACACAAACTCAATATAATAACAATAATAATTAGAAATACAACACCGATAATTTGAGTCAGAATGATATTTGTGGTGCCAATGGACTGAATAAAGGAACAAATGCAAAACCCAAGTAGTGTGCGAGAGCTCCTCCCCTTTCAGATTAGCATATTCATAAATAATTAAATGGGTCTCTTGGGTTCGAAAGTAACATGGAGACTTTTATTGAAATGAGGTAACAAACACAAACAAAAACAAGGTAAAAACACAACGTTTTTCTCCATTTTTACATCTATTTACATAAAAGCGATGACTGGCGAATGGAAACGGAAATAAAACCGAGGATATGTTCAACTTGGAACGTATTGACAAAGCCCCCTTTCTGTCTGCGTTATTTGCTTGCAAGGGGTGACGTGATGCTTTGGTTCCGGTATCGGTTGGATTTTTGTCTATTTTGCTCATTCATGCTTTCTTTATTCAGTCACAGATGGACAGATGATCCCAAGGAGAAGAATTCCTAAAGAAGCAGAAGGGAGGACAGACAAAAAAAAAAAAAAAGAAAAAAAAAGAAGAAACGTTCACAAGTTGAAAAAAGTATTTTTTTCATATTAAGATGGCAGACTCTTTAGCGTCACCTGTCAGGGTACAGTCATTTTATGAAGACGAAGACATTTACACAAGGAAGAGAACATTTACATCCATTCATGCAAAAAGATCAAAAACAACTGTTTTTCCACAGAAAGGATTCAGAGTGGACATTATATCGTGGGTTCTTCACAACAAGTGATCTGTGTTCTGTAGTGCATTTAGTCATAAATAATGGTTATTGTGGTAAAGCCTCTAAAGGCCTGCTACGTTATATACACACAAGGCAAAAACTGCACCCTTATGAGCTGAAAATCAACATGCCTCAATGTTTCTCTCTTACTTTCTATTCTCACGTCCTCCACTAAAGCTTTTCAACTCCCACCGCTTACTAGTTAAGATTCTCTACACAGTCCCAAACGTATATCAACTAAGCGTAAAGACTTTCCAGGTCGTTTGTATCGCAGAATATACATTCTACAACACATCTTCTCCCATTTCCGAGTACCTTCACATTTCTACTACCTAGTGAAGAGCCAAATCAATGGGAGCTGAGATTAAATGATCAAAGCCCATCAAACCATATTATGGAATAAGTCAATATCAAAGCCTTCATGGGATCTCCTGTAATGATATATACGCCCTGAGACAGAGTCTTACATCGGCTTTACGTCTCTCAATGACAACGGTTGTGTCGTCCAAACGCGTGTGTCTACCTGGCTGAATTTTGACTTCGTATTGCTTTAATACTCCTTGACACATGATAAAAGGAAGACAAAGGAAGCTGGAAAACTAAGCTATGTGAAACGATTCAAAAGAGAGAGGGAGCAGAAAGACTCAAATAGGCACACTTGCACTGAAACAAGAAGGGGTGAGGTAAAAATATATAATAACGCCTTTTCTCAGGGGGAAATACTTTTCTATATATTACACTACTACAACTGAATGAGAGAGAGAGTATGTACAGATCGAGAATAAAGACCCAGAGAGCCCTTCAGGACTCAGTGTAAAGTGTGTGAAGAGCAACAGACGACAGATGACCTGAGAGAGGCATGACGCTGTATGAAAGCAACGGCCACCGTAAGCAGGCTTCAGTCTTTGCGTGATGAAAAGTCCTGTTCTTGTCCAACACTTGAACTTCAGTCCTGCACTTCTGGATTATTTCACTTCATCTGAATCAGTGTCTGCACGCTTCGCTGTGAGTAAGCTGACTGATGGGAGACATATAAGGCTAGATTAATGTTTGTATCCATTTAAAAACCCTACTAAACAAAGCCTGCGGAAATAAAAGCAATTCCCTTTTACTTTTGAGAATCTTCCGTTGGTCCAGAAATAAGCACTTAGCAGGAAAAATGCTACTCAATGTTACAACAAAAACCGTTTAAAAGACCATGTCAGATTCTTACTTCAAACTTAGGAATCAATATTTGGGTGTTTTCCAAAAAATGGCATTGCATCCTTTCACATTCCTTTAAAAACAAAGACATAATGGACATACTGCTGTAAAAGAGTAAGAACAGATGCAAAGAAAAGTCTCAAACAGAAAAATCAGTGTCAAAACTGGTGAGATGGAAATCCAGACACACATGGTGTGACGTTCTCTGGTTCTTCTGGGTCATTTTGAAGATCCAGCGTAAAAGTATCCCATGCCGCCCCATGGTTTCCTGGCTTGCTTTGTCATCTATTAGAGACAGGGAATGCTGATGAGGCACCTGCTCATGTAACTCGCACTCTATTCTCCCATCATGCACTTGGTAGCTTGTCTGGCGCAGTCAGAAGGTCAAAGTCTGGGATTGTTTTCAGTTTTGTTCCACAATGCAGCGAGACGTTAGACGTGGGACACTCTCCCAAAATCAATACCAAAAAAAGTGGATGACACGTGGTTGGCCAAGCCCTTGCCATGTGGGAAAGCCAGGCAAGCACAGAAACTCTGCTCATGCTTCTTCATTGTCATCATCAGTGTCGGGCTCTTTCCCTTGAGTCTGGTATAGTCTCATGATTCTGATGTAGTGGTGGAGCTGTACATATGAAGGTGTGCGTGTAGGGAGGGAGGAGGGGTGCCAACCAGAATACATGTTCATGTGTGTCAGTCTACTTGTCATATAACTGCACTGTTCATGCTGCTGCAGCTGTTATTGCGGTTATTGTTCCTGCGTGACAGGTTTGGGGTGGCCATGAGCGGGTAACGCTCGTCGGGACAGCCGTACTGCAGGAGGACGTCCATACACTCCTGACTGTTAGCCTGTCGTGCGTATGCCAAAGCCGTATTGCCGTGAGCATCCCGCGCCATGATGTCAACTCCGTACTATAGAGAGAGAGAGAGAGAGAGAGAGAGAGAAGATAAGTTAGCAAGAGAACATACTATTATTGATTCTAAGAACAGAAAATTATGTTTAAATAATGAAAATTTGAGTAAAAGGGAAACTCTTGACTATCCACGATCAGAGAGAAAAGCTTAACAGTAAAAAATAGAATAGCTGGTGAAAGTTACCTTTAAAAGTAATGCATTCAAATATTGGGTTACTCCCTAAAAAGTAACTAGTTGCATTACTTAATGCAGAAAGTAGAATGTAATGCATTACACTACTTTTTTTTCATCTGGGCTATATATTTTTAATATAAAAATATATTACATTTCTGGCATATTTAAAAGCCCTTTCAAACTAAAAGTAAAATAAGTAAGCCTCAAGCTCAATGTAAACTCAATTATCAACACATTTAATTATAGTAGTTTTGCATCTTATTCTGAGTTTTCATTTAAGCTTTTTTTTTTTTTGAAGAATGCTAACCCTGTTTTTGAGCTTTTTTAGGTTTCACATTTGTCACCTTGGATCACAAAACCAATCATAAGTGTCAATGTTTCTTATTAAATATAATACTTATTAAACTACATTTTGGATGAACTATCTCAAATGAATGCTCTCGATGAGCTCTTTCTACTGGCAAAAGTATACTGTCAGCTATGAGTGTACAAATTTTTGTTATAAAAAAAAAAAAGAAAATTGTTAAAAAGTCTTTACTCAAAACCCACACCCTGGCCATTAGTTTGTAGCACGTAAAAAAAAGTATAGCCCTTACCCATATGAGCAGTTGCGTGATCACAACATTTCCCTTGCGGCAGGCCAGGTGTAGGGCTGTCCGGCCATCACCTTCCCCACAGGTTTCGTTGACCTCATCTCTGGAGCCGTGGGCCAGCAGTATGACCACAAAGCGCAAGTCTTCCTCCGCCGTGGCCCGCAGTAACTGTTGTCCCAAAGTCAGCTCTGTGCACGTCAGCGATGCCAAAAACAACTTCTGTTCATATTTGGCTCGGATCCAGCGCTCACGTTCCTCTCTGAAAGCACACACACAGAAACCAGATTTAGGCTCAAGATTGAATTAATGCAGGGCTGTCAATACATGGTTCACACCGGTGGCATGTTTTGATCTGGCTCTCATTCCAACTGACATTTAAAATTTGATGGGATTCGTGTACAGCTTTTGATTTCGTTCTCAGGCCTGCGCCGAACATTTACTAACTCTCACCCTCTCTATTACACACAGCAGCACCTAGACCTTAATACACTAGAAAAAAAATATTATACTGAGACAATATAACCACGACATAACTCTGAAACAGTTGCTGTCAGGGTGTGTAAATTTATGTCTCAGTTCACGGGCCAATAAAGAATGCAATTCACTCGCATCAAAGATCTATTTTCCTTCAATTCAGCACTTCAGTCAAGTCACATCCTGTTCATTTACTTAATTAGGGTTAAACCTTGTCTATGACCAGCCAATTTGCCTACCACATTTTGAAGTTACCAGCCATTCATACCTTTTCTTAGTAAATTGTATTTACAAAACCAACAGTTTGCAGCAGCACAACCATTGCAAATAACTTGAACTTGTCAGTGCATCGTAAATAGAACGAGGCATCAAGAATGAAAAGGTTCAACAAGAAATAAACAGAGATGAGAATGAACTGGTATAAAAGTGCAAGAACGCGAGTTGTGCAATTGACAGTGTAACTGGACAGGCCATCAGCAATCGTTGGATCGTTTACAGCATCCCCTCCTCAAACTGTGCTATGATAGCACTTAATCTCTGTTAATCCCCGCAGAGTAAACAGCCTTTCTCAGACAACTCGGGATTAGTTCAGCTTCAGCTCCTATCTGAGGGGCAGAGGGAGTTCTGATACCCCCGAGGAGGGGAAGGGAATTGGGCAGAGGATATTGAGCTGTTCCCTAAAACACAGCTGCCCCTCAAGGAAGTCCGAAACCCATGACACCAAAGAACAGACATCCTATCGTCACAATTCCTCCTCGAAAGGAGCATCTGGACAGGAACAATGTGGACAGCCGATGATCACAGACGTAAAGACAAAAAACACCAATGGAGCCCCTTTCATTTTCAGGTTTTGATGAGCAGACCTCGCATTAAATTTTAATTTGATATAAATGAACTAGTTGTGACAAGTGTTTCTAGGACATCTGAATGATCAGCACAATTCCAGGAAAAGATGCACAAATGTTCGATGGGTTGTACTTCTAGTCCTCACGATTTGACATTTCTCTCAAATATAACAAACAGTAGACAAGGAGACTGATTGTTAAAAAAAACAAAAAACATTCGTCCTATATTTCATATTTCACAATAATAAATATTTTGTAAATAAAGCTTAGGGTTAAAAGTTTAAATTTAGTGTAACTTTGCTTTGTTTATCTGCATAAAACGTTTTTTGTATATCTTTTTTTTATTCACGAGCATTATATTATTGTCCAGTGGCCTCTAATAAGAGGGCAACTAGTGGTTGTCAACCAGGGGGTCTGAAATCTTTCAGGGTGGCCCTAAAATGTCTTACAATGATTTCAAATGATCAAAATTATTTCAAATGTAGTTATATTATTAATATTATTTAAATACCAATTATTATCATTAGTATTATCAATATCGAAAGCATTACAATTATTAATTGAAGCGCCAGAGATGGCGAAATCTGTTCTCAAATATAGTCTTGGAATGAAAAAATGTAAAACACTAAACTAGTGTGTAAATCTGATCAATTATTGTAAGTGCATTAACAACCGCCAATTACTTTAAATAAGCACAATTTTAAATAATAAAACTGATTGCAAATGTCATGCTTAAAGTGATGATAAATTCTTAAATAAATTGTTTAAAGTGAAAAAAAAAAATATTTCATTTGAAATTGTTATGGTCTATCCACTGCTCAACGCCACAACCATGGAAGATGAACTCAGCGGTGTCTCAAAGGGTTAACCTCAGACACGCTGATTACAAATTAGCCATGTATGGATGTCAAGGGCCAGAGTGCAGAGGAGATAACATTTTATCAGAGAGGCAGATGGATAAAAATAGGTAATCAATAGCCCAGGGGATCGATGGTTTAGTGACATCCTTCTTAATCAAAGCAGCAAAGCCATGCTGATGGACCTGAACCCCCCACAGCACACTCAAAGATTTTCTGTCTAAGGTCACAGCTAGCCTCATGCCTCACAGTCACAAGTGCGCGCACACACACACACACACGGCAAACATGGAAGAGAGGCAAGTAGCAATCACCTGTTGATGTCCAACTAAAATCAGACCTTTTGCTTTACTTTGATACTGAAGAAGACAGGAAGTGGTGGTCCAAGCAATTTGCAAAACCACCAGTTTGCTTTCTTATGAAATCTATGATCTATTAGGTGTTTTCTTGGAGGTTAAAATACATTGAAGAAAGATCATATGACTTTTTCCATATACCATGTGACCTGTATATGCAAAACATTTCCATTGCAGTTTTATCATTAATCATTCTTAACTGAAATCTTAAAATAAACATCTTTACCGTCACTTTTGATCCATTTAAAGCATCCTTGCTAAATAAAGTTCTATTTTCCCTAATTTCTGTCCATTTTATCATGGTTTCCACCATTTAGCAGCAAAAATGTTTCAACATTGCTAATAATAATTCAAATTGTTTCATGAGCTCCAAATAAGCATATTAGAATGATTTCCGAAGGATTACGTCAATCAGTGAAAACTGGAGTAATGGCTGCTCAAAAACTTGCTTTTACTGTACATTACAAGAATAATTGAATTTTTTTAACACATTCTATATACTGTACAACTTTAAAAAGTAATAACATTATACACTTTTAAAAAATATAGAATGTGAACCTTGTAGTGTATCTCATGAATGATGTTAGTACAGGGGAAAACGCAATGAAATGCAATTCAGAACAATTATATAGCACTCAAAAGCAGACAGTATTAAGAAACTTAAACAGAACTTCTAGCATTGATCATTTGATTCACAGTAGGACCAGTACAAAAAACACAGGAGGGATGAAAGAGCAGGAAGAAGAGACGGGGAAGAGAGGAGCCCAGAGGAGGAGAGAAAAGCCGCAGCTTCTGTGGGAAAGTTGAAGAATTTTATTAACTGTGTGTGTTTTGAGAGGGGGGTCTAGCAGCACGGAATGTTCCGGGTGCTGCTGGTCAGCCCAGGGTGAGTGAGAGGGCTGGCACCAGAGCCACGGACCACAGCCCCCACACAAAGCATCCTGGGAGCCGTGGAGGAGGGAGATAGAGGAGGGGAAACAGAGAGGAAGAGGCTCGGCAGGGTCTCCCCACTGCCCCTCTGCCTCTCTGTGTCTAGAGGAAATGTGGAGCACTTCACTGCCCTCTGAAACGCATGCCTTCCCCATTTAGCAGCGTTGTCAAGGGCCAAGCCTGGCTGGCCAATGAGGAAAAAAAAGCCTACAATTTTTGCAGATAACCTCTTAAAATTTCAGTTAACTACAAATAAGAGTGCTCAAAAATCTTACATATAAAACTAAATTTAGTTAAAAGCTATTTTTGGGGGGGCTGATTTTGGGTTAACAAATATATTTAGATATTATTTACAAGACAAGAAAGACAACTGCATTTACTGTTTGATTGTCTCTCTAAAAGCACACAAACACACTTGTACACACACAAACGGATTGTAAATGGGCAACAAAAGGGTTCTGAAGTCATGGTGACAAGTGTAAAGGGAGAGGATGGGAGGCACAATTGAACCTCTTGGAAAAGACACACACACACACACACACACACACACACACACACACACAGAGGAGAAAATAGGTCACCTGCTGCCTCCTATTCTTGTCTTAAAGCCCACCCTACCACTTTAATTCACATACACACACACACATAAAAAACCTGTACTAAAATAGCTACCTTGTCTTTGTATCTCAAATGAACATATAAAGTCAAGCAACAATTCTGTATGATGACAAGATAATCAAATACAAATTAAAAGAAAAAAAAAGAGCAAATGATACCCAGGGGTCAGATCAGGAGCTGCTTACCACCTGGTGTCAGTAGGAAAGGGTAATCAGGGCATGAACACACACACATATGCAATCATTATTACCACATCTGAATCTAAGGGAATTCGTCCTTACATAGGAAGACGGCTAATTGAATTAATTAGCAACTCTGTTCCATGACCATGTGTCACTGTGTGTGTGTAGGCATACTAGGGAGAAAATGCTGCTAGCAGACTGGAGTTTAATTAAAAATTACTGGCCATGCACGTTAGATCCAAAATGGTTACCTGTAATAACACTGTCTATGATTAAAACAAAAATCTCTGTGCAAAGTGCAACTGTTTCTATTCATATAGGTTTCATCGGTTTATCACTAAAAAGGTGCATTCAAGCCAATGCACGCATTAATTAAATGTTTCATGCATTCTAAATTAATTAAAAGATTTTTTAAGCACATTGTGTGATTGACTAAATTTATGTGGGATTTGCTTTAAAAAAATCTAAGAAATCTTTGTCATTATATTAACAGTGACTGCTATTTGATACAAACTACAATTACTCTGTTTGTAAAGCACGGAAAACATCTGTTTCGTGACAGCTTCATTAAAGTGTGCTGCATCGCTGTTTTAGGATGTTTACCTGAGGGGAAGGCGGGGGATGAGACAGTAGTTTCATCGCTGCTGGAATGCAACAGGCTGGGTCCCAGGGGAATTATCAGGAGTCTACATCAATCCCTTGTCAGGACGGGTTCCTGTTTGTGAGTGTGTATGCTCTTTGTGTTCTCCCTGGACGATCACTTTGTGGGCTTGTGTTTACCCACTTGCCAGTGCTTCCTGTCCAGCTCAAAGCCAGCGGCTGTTTACCCAACACTGACAGGCGTCCGCTAATGCAGCCGCCCGTAAAAAGGACAGCCCTCCAGCTGCCACTGGCCCCAGAGATCCCCCACCCCAAACACACACCTCTGAACTTCTTCAGAGATCACCAATTTCAGGTTGTACGGAGTAAAACAAAAGAAAAAGAAATTCATAGAGAGGAGATCTAACGCTGATGCTCTTTTCTTTCAGGCTAATTATACCACTAATTCAGCTCATTAGTGCCCTACTGACTCACAGGTAATGAACTCTGACAGGCTAAATCTGTCAAACAGACAGCGCTGCAGCTGCGCATGTGCAGACGCAGACGTCCATGCCCATTCATCCAAACGCGTTAAGCCTTACTTAAAGACACACATGCCTACCTTAAATCTTTACAGGGCTCAAAAACATCTTGTGACTAATCGATGATCAGATGTTGTTCCCTTACTTTCACATGGCATTGTGTCACTGCACGTGGATAAAAATGTTCTAAAAGGAGCGTGTAAAGGTTCCAAAGTTTTAAATATGTTGCTTGCTTTAATGGCAAAGTTTAAATTCTTGTTTTGGTGCGTAAATATGTCATGCACTAAAAAACACAAAAGAACTCTCCTGTGTTTTCCTCACCTGTTTTAATCAACAACATAAGATCAAATTACTTCAGTGGATTACATTGGAACTTGAGAAAGGGCTTTCACAAAAAGTAAAAGGGTCTCACATTAAAGCAAATGAACCACCAACTAAAAAAACTGGCTGCCAATGATTCTCAAACTCACTATTTTCTGCAAAACATACAAAAACTAAACTTCACTGACAGACAGACAGCATTCACCGGGTGAATGAGGCCAAAAATGGGCAATTTTACTCTAAGAGCTGCTCTCTTCCTGCTCCCCCCCACCCCCTTTTCTAACAAGGAAAAAACAAGGGCCTGAAATCAATTATCCTCTCCAGCCTAGTCGTTAGCTGCCCTTGGATAGACACAGATAATTAAGCTCAGCGCTTCTTTTAATATTACGGCCACTTAGCGATTCTGATTCTGACTGAGCTCTGGCCTGCGCTACACTCAAATCAGTCCCACTGGAGGCAATGGGCCACACTCATATGAGGTTCCATTAACTGGATCAGAACGCTTCAGTGGCAGCATGCAAATGGGGGCCAAAGGGCAAAGAGAGATGAAAAAAAGCGTGTGTGAGATAGAAAGAGACAAAAAAGAAATGTGCTAAGCATCAGTAAAACAGCACAGGGATTTATCTTTGAGTATCTGTACTCGATATGCTTCCACAAGCTCCATCTATGATGGAAAATATAGGGTGGGAACTAGTTGTGACGCCGGCTGGATTCAAAGGCAAATTTCTAAATTGAAATTAGAAATTAGTCTTTGACTAACTGACAGATTTAACACTTTAAAAAGATGTATTTAAACAAAAAAATATATAAAAACAGGACATAATTTGTAGCTTTTACTGTCCTAAATAAAAAAAATACCCATGAAAAGGCCACACTGACAGGGCAAGGGAGAGAAAAAAACCCACAAATACATACACATTATTTATTCTGTATTAAATTGGACGAATAGGTAGACGATGTGATGATTCAGGCATTAAATGCCCTC